>JAPYZS010000209.1:0-122487 GCA_030522925.1 Trissolcus japonicus | reverse complement strand
TATTGCTGGATTGATTTTTGTTCAATTTCATTGAGAATTGTTGGAGTTCTATCGGAACTCGTTTTCTCAAAATTAAGAGGGGTTGAGCAATTACCTTAAATATTTTTAAATTATGTTTAATTTTTTGTTTTCTTCGAGACATGCTGGGATCATATCAGTTCCCGTTTTTCCTATTTCGATAATTCGCTCTTGGATTAGACGAAAAGCGCGTTTCCGCATTGCACACGATTGACGCCCGAGAGAGTGAGAGGGCGATAAAAAATATAACCCCATGCCCAGGCATAAATTAGTCGCGGGTTAAAGCCCGTCCTAATCCATCATAAATAACTCCGTAGATGCGTGTATGTTGGCGTGTACACGTGCGTAAGCGATCATTCCTGTGTATCTGTGCGCGGGGATCCCGTCCCCTAAATTATTTCGAAACGATTGTAATTCGTAGCTCTGATACGCACACCGCCATAACCCCTCTCTTACACGCGCATATGCTACATAAATTGTTACGTGCCCGTGCCCATCTATTCCACCCTCGCGTCCTTGCCTCGGATTCGACAAGAAAAGACAACGCCAAGGCGATGAAACCAGAACAGATTTTTATTCCCGGCCGGACATTCAACTTATCCTGAATAGAAATTACGTCCTTACTCTCGTTTTCACTTGTCTCGTATCGTGAATCTGATAACCATTTCAATTTCAATTTAATACCTCGTGCTAATAAATTTTTACAACCGTAAAAAGAGGAGCGTAAAGGAAATTGATAAGATGATTTTTTTTTGTTGCAATAAAATTGAAAAAAATAAATAGTGGAATTCCATTTTGACTTTTTTTTCATTCATTTGGTCGAGTTATTTTATTGGGGAATGTTTTTGTATGTTTACCACGGCCTCGTACTCTAATTACTGTCTTTCGCTGAAGACCTGACAATCGTGCGTGTGCTCTGGCCAGTAGGGATTCACCCTCTGACACAATGGAGCCAATATTTTATTACACGGTCAGTCACGTGTGGTTGAATAATTAGAAATATTGATAAACTGCGTCCCGTAAGGAACATGCGAATGTTCGATCGTTAATTTGTAAGATCCATTGATAAGCTGTCTTATATAAATATTGACCATCAAACATTTACAATATTTGCAAAAATCATATTAATTTATAAAAATGTGTAAATACAAAAATGTGCAAAAGTTAATTTTATTATTGAAGTTTCGTAGATTTGAACAAGTTTTGAAACAATGTGCAAAATTAAGAATGTTTAAAAATCCAAAATTTTTTCCGTTTTTTTTTTTCAAGTTAAATTTGATATTAACTTTTAATTTGAATTTTGTTACCACCCTTTTTCAGTTTCAAATCTGTTCTGAAGTACAACTGTAAATAATATAAAGAAAAAAAGGGCTATGAAATTAGTTGTAGATTATTGTTCAATGCTCCATGGGGTCCCCTAAAGGGAACATCACGTAACATTATTGGCTATCTCTGCTTTTTACAAATTCGTTCGTGCAGCATTAGCAAAGGGTTATGATTATATTATTTTATTATCTGTGTAACATCTGTGTAATATCTAGCCCCTCGCTGTGTAATAACTTGTCCCTAAGTCAGTAAATATCCACTCTAATGCGTGATTCGATACAAAATAAATATATACGATTCAAGATTTGGCTGTACCAGTTCATGCAAATATTAAAACTGATATGAAAAAAAATCTCGATACATTTTTTGTTCACTCGTTTTTGTTTGTTCATTTAAATTCCAAAACTAATTATTGGCCAGAGTTTCTAACGAAGTGCGTTCTCTTTCCTTTCTGAACAAAGGCCAAATAACATTTTTTGTTTGTCTTTAATTATTATCATCGGGGAGTTATTTAATGCACTAAATAACCTGCATGCATGTTTTCAGGTGTTTTTTCTGAAAACTGTTTTTTCTATATACCAAGGAGAAACATACGCAAGCTTTTTAAAAGCCTTTATTTATTAATTCATTTGGGTAAATATAAACAGAAAAAATTTCAATTAAAATAACTTTCCATTGAATTCTTTATTTATTCCATTAGATGATTATTTTGTGAAAAACATTTCTGTTTTTTTTTTTTGCAAAGTTAATTTACAGAATAAAAAGACATAAAAGTTGAGCGCATGAACGGTGAAAATATTTATCAACGACATGTGCGTGTCATTAATATATGAGTGATTGTGTATTTTATAAAGCTTGACTATAAGGGATAGAGGCCTCGGTTGAAAATCGGGATGGCTTCCTCCCCGCGAAGGGACCAAAGTATCGCTGGGGTGGTGACGGTCGGTGTCGTCGTATCGTGTTATGTCTCTTGAGATCGATATGCCCCCGGTGCGTACACACACCGGCATCATTCGAATAAATAATTAAATGTTTGCGCTCGCTCTCCAGGCCGAACATCACGGCGGCATATTCGACGGTCAACTTGGCACGACACACGCGTGATGTGAATAATCGCGCGCTTCCGGTCCTGCGTGACAAGATTACCCAGCTGCGTTTCCACGAAATCCCGCACGCTGCACTTATCCTTTTGCGTTGCTTTTCTTTGATCCTCGCGTCTTCGCCGGGCGCGATTATTTATCGGCTGGATTACAACGGTATCATTAAGCGAATTATTCGCGACTCAAATTTATAACTCGAGATAATTGATGACTCAACAATTCATATGTCCCTTATAGTTTTTTTTGCCTGTTGTAAATGTTAAAAATGTTATAAATTTGTTTCAAATTTTTAAAATTGTTTAAGTAGTAAAAGAGAAATTACGGACTTGCATGACATTCTACTTATTGATTGTGCATTTTTAAGCAAAAAAATGTTTATCAAACACTTTTATCATTTTGCTAATCATAATCTCTATCATATGATTATATTTAGATGATTGTTGTGATGAAGATGAATGAATCTTGGAAACCTTTTTTGTACGATTTATGTGGGTTGACTTGATTTTCATCAAGTCAAAAAGTTGGCGCTGAATTTTTGAAAAAAAATGCGATATTGAATAAACCCAAGTTGAGTGTATTTCGGCTATACCGATGCGCCATTTCCCTTTTCTACGTTCACGAAATCGAAGGATCGAATAACGAATTAACTTTTACCCAACTTGCCAGACAGCGAAACTCGATACGAAAAACATACCCCTCGGATTCGTGTATACATATTGAAAATTTTAATGATCATTAGTGCGGTACAGTCCATTAATGCTGTTTACAATTCGCTCTTGCTGTTTCTATTCCTGGTCGTAAGCAACGACACCCCGTCTGTGCTAATGAATATTGATCGCGCGATCACCGCGATGTAGCGTTTTAAAATATACCATCATAAAACGTTCGCTCTATAGTTAAAAGTTGAGATCATTATATATTTATTTCTCGCTTGATTGTAAGGCATTATAAAACTTAAACGATATCCTCTCCGATATACAGAGGACGCGAGACATTTTCATTTAAATGAAAATGTGAAACGTTCGCGATTGAAGCGAATAGAAGTCACGCAAGATTAAAATATTCAAAATACATTCCAATACTCTTATTTCGAGCATGAATTTGAATACAAATTGACAATGAAAATTTTAAAATTAAGCGAACTTGAAAAAAAAATATAAATAACGAATGTGAATTTGTTTTGAATTTAAATAAATGTATAATTACTAGGAACTTTTTCTTATTTTTTTTATTACATAAAAAATGTTTTACGATACAAATGTCAAGTGTCAAGTGTCTTGAATTCAAACACTTTCAAGATACTTTTAAATTTAAGAAAAATGTGCTGTGTTGCTTAATGAATATCTTTTTACACTGAAGGCTGGAAACTGTCCGTGAAAAATAAATCCGCTTGCCTATATCCTGGCATCGGTTGCGTTGAGGTTTTAATTTTTGGCCGCAACAAGTCGCATAATTAAGGTTGAAATCTTGTAGCGATCATCGATTACAATTTCGACAGGGCTCGGGCACATTTCTCCCGTGGGTAACCTCATCCCGTCATAATTATAAACTCTGATGGTATCGGGTTACGGCCGATAATTTCTACATGCGTCCCTTGAACCGCGAGACGTAACAAAAATCGAGAGTATCCGTGGGCTCGGGCGTTTTGTCCAAGCTGAACGACGACTTTATTAGCGAAACTTGCAGTTGCGCAATACACACACATGCAGGAAACATTAAAAACCGAACGGTTTGACTAGGAGGACGCGACTTAACTGGTTATCGCGGTTGATACAAGCCGCAATCTCGTGGTTTGCTCTTTCTCTGCAGGGCGAATCTGATGTCGGCTTGGCTCGCTCTCGAGAGAGATCCCCATGGACCTTTAATATTAACGGACAAGTTAGCAGGTGCCCCGCGGGCACGAGTGCAACAACCAAACAGAGAGTGAGAGAGAGAAACAATGTGTATGTACACGCGTGTTATTCCTCGCCCTGGGCCATCGCCCAGACAGGATATAAGAGGGAACGCCGAATATGGCCAAACTCGATTTTGCACGGCCACCCTTTTTTATGGCCAGGTGATTCCCGCCCAGAGAGCTTTCTCGCTTAAGCACATTGTTCGACCTCTCTTTTGCTCTCGCTCCTTCTCTGTGACTCATGAACCATAGGGGAACACGCGCGACTGTCCGATCGAATTGCCAACTTATTTCGATATCGCTACCTATTTCTGGCTCAAGTGCCGCACACGTTTCTAGCTAATAATGACGTCTCGTCATACTATACGTGATTTGCATCTATAATCCAAAGATTCTTCTAACTGTATTTTGTTTCATAATTTCCATCATTACTTTGTTTGGTCGAGTTATTTTTTGATCCTGGATCAATATCTTTTCTAGTGAAAACTCCAAACAAAGGAACAGGTAATTACAAGGGTATAGTTATAAATTTTAAAATGAAATAAAACGTTATCATAAAATTATAAAAAAAAAAACGTGGAGTAGACATTTAGAATTCGATTAGCCTCTCGAACAAAAGTGGTGCTGGATTAGCAAAGGCGACCAACTACGTTATGACACATCTGTTTGTCCGATGAATGAAAGCAAATTGACAATGCTGACTATTTATTTTTTCTTCGCACTCATGGAATTGTCTATGGATGCGTATTATTCGACTGTACTCTGGTCATTGTGTATTCGAAATGTTACTCGATGCGTGTAAAGTCTGTTAAAAGACTATTTACAGGCAGACGTGATTATTCAAATCTGACTCCATCGACTGTGCTCGTTTTTTTGTGCAGCGCGTTCCTAATACATAGATAGGAGTCGGAAGTCATAACACTTGTCAGATAAAGCATCGTGTAAAAATAAAGACGCAGCCCATGCCTCTAGTATTCATCCAAAATTAAATTCTTGAACTGATAAAATCACGAAGAAAGATTTTGGATGAAAATGGTCGTCGGACAGGATTTACAAACTTTTTCATCAGGTTTAATTTTGAAAACTGATTCTTAGAAGAAATAACTAGATTAAAATTGCAAGCTTGTTATAAAAATATTTTGTTTTAAATATTTAAGACTAGACATTGTCATTTTTTTTATTTTGCAGAGTTGTTGCTTTAACGTGTCTAAATGTGTTTTGAGATATTCGTGCTCTGATTTGACACTTATCATTAGACCAGCATTTGATTTCACAAACAAACTCAACTACAGCGAAAATAATCTGTTGCAAAGTTGCACACGTTGCAAAACGTTCTACGTGGATATAATACCACATCACGCGTAAACGTGATTTTTCGATTAGATACAATCTGAATTATCATCTTTGTGATTGTGACCTGCCCAGTTATGAATGTTATCATAATTTGATCTCTAAGGTGTCATTTGGTGATCTGATAGAATCTTTGGCATGATTTACAACTTATTAACCAAGAGTTAGTTGCTTGTAATGAGGATTGATTGACGTAATAAAAAATTACTCTTAAATGCAACATTTAATTTGGTCTGATGGCTGGCAATCAAGTGCTATTTAGGAGTTGAAACTGAATTCTACAAGAAAAAAAAACGATCAGGTAATTGCGATGACTCGTCGAAGCTTAATCAGTATTGAATCTTGTTCTATGAGAAAATACCAAACGTTTCGGACACACTTGAAATTATGTTAAAAAGAAAATTGTTTCTCATCAATTGATTTTAAATCATTTTGTTTGTTTACACAAATTTTTTAACAAAAATAAATATTTCAACGAACAAGTGGATTTTGATGACAAATCTTTTTCTGAGTTTGCATCAACGATTCTGGACTGATGGTCTTTGTTTTTTAATTATATAATAACTGTGGATTTTTTTTTTCAATCGGGCTATTATTCACCACAGTGCCCCTTTTCAAATTCGTCCGGGATCAAGCGCCTCAGGCGATCCCGTCCGAGAGCTTGGCAACGGTTGCTACGTTTACCTATCCCGGTTCAAATTTAAAAAAAACACAAAAAAATAAACAATAAAACTGATAAGCAAAATCTGAAACAAAATAGCCCGCCGGTGCGTCTATGTATACCAGAAGGAAAAATAATGTATTTTTCTAAAATCCACTTTTGTGCAGTTTATTTAAACTGCATAAAAGTCAATAAGTTAGAGCCGACAAAATTTAATTTAGGAAAATATTTTTCCCTGATATTTTGAAAGAACAAATTTTTGGACGTTGGAGATTAAGTGACCAACAAGTTGAAATTCGTCATCTTCAAGAGTCAGAAAGTTTGAGTCATTAATATCCAAATGTGTATCCAATCGACCCATTTTAGTGTGCTCTTTAAGCCTCGTGACGCAATTATTATTCAAGTTAAGCCTCTGGGGTAGAATAGGCTTACTGGCAAAAACAAGTTCGCCACAGCAACGACGCTAACGAGCTTTCGAGTTTTTCCGAGCGATGGTTATTTCGCGCTGGGAGTGCACTCGAGCCAAGAGAAGCCAAGTGCGTGCATTATGCGCGCTTTGCTCGCTCGGCCTGGCCTGGCGCTGCTGGTTTCCGTCGTTGTTTCCTGGCGCTCGAGCGTCCTCGAGCGCTCCTCCCTGGGGCCACTGTGCTCCACTCCAAAAACCAACCTTCCTCGACAAACGCGGCCAATCGGGTCGCCGCTTCTTCGGCAATTTTAATGCCTGTACGTACGCACACTTCGACCTCTCCACATCGCGAAATATCATTTGCGACTAACACCAAATATTTATTATTTTCTTCCTACAAGATGCCGCTTTCTTATTTTTGATGGTTGAACTTTTAACTTTTGACACATAACTACTTTTTTCACATCAACTTTCAAATTGTTGTATTTTTGTATATATGGTTTTTTTCATTCTTTCAGTCTTACTTTGGAAGATGATTTTTGTTTTTCAAATGATATTTTTATTTTATATTCATTTATCCCATCATGGTTTGATCTTACCTCGAATTTCCTTCACCTTTGTTGTTTTTTTTTTAATAAAAAACATTTCATAATGTTCATGCTGGAATAAGCGAGTTATTAAATAAAATTGCATCCGGTTTAAAAGTTAGTGCAATTTGCATAAAACATGTTGCTTATGAGTATGCAGCCTGCGAAAGACCACCGCGTGTAGTGCGAGTCGTAAAACCGTTAAACTAATTATTCATTATACTTATTTTTTTATAATTTTTTCTTTATGCCTAGTCTGGTTTGTAATTTGATGGCTAACATGAAAGTTCAATCCGAGGTTCAGTCTATTCAGAGCACATTTGACAATTAATATTTTCAACAATGTAGTAGATCTATTTTTATAAATTATTATTCAATTATTAATAATTTGTTTACAATCTCTTTGAAAGTTATAATTACACCGGAGAAAATACCCTGCAGGCTGACTTATATTTAAATTTATTTAAAATACCACCGGGAACGATGGTCGATATTTTAATATTATTAAAAGTTATATAGTTACGGTTAATATTATTGTTTACGTATTGAAAGTTCACATATTGAAAACTGGTTGTATGATCAACAACCCGCAAAAAAATATTTTTTACTGCTCACTTCATAAAATACATTAAATATTGATTTTATTTTGAACGTGATAGGTAGATTAGTGTGAAAGATTTGTCATTAAAAAGTCGGTGCAACACGAAAATCGTCTAGAGCAGTTCCAGCGTACAACTCTCAAGAACTGTGACCTTTTATCGCTTTTTATTGTCGCTCTGAACAGGTGCCTCAAATTCGACATGCTAATTCACAATCGGACAAGTTTATTAATAATTCATACCGGTCAAGTGAAAACCAAGCAAATAATTTATTTCTGCACCAACATCACATCTTCAATGGGTTAAGAAAAATAACAAAAAGTCTAACAGTTAAATATTTTTGTACATAAAACTGCATTAATAATAACAAAAATGAAATTCATTTTTCGATTCAAAGATTGTGATTTTTTATATAAAAAAATTTTACTTGCGTAGCATCGTAAAAACAAAAAAAGAAAGGATAAAAGGGAAGAAAAAAAGTAAAACGAGATGGAAAAACAAATAAGTAATACACAAAACCGCGCGATAGATAAGAAACAACGTTGCAAGCCAATCTCGGAAATGAATATGCTCGTGCAAAATTCAGGCCGGGAGAGGAGTGAAATGTGCACGGTCTGTTTGTTTGTTTGGCCACTTGTTTCCGGACAAGCTCCTCGTCTATATGCAGCGAATAAACATATCCGCACTGGATGCATTTCTTTTTTTTTGTATTTTCCTCTCACTTTTCTTTCCTCGTTTTGCATTTTTTTTGTTTTTCTTCCCTTGGTTGTTTCTTGTTCAGCGACAAGTTCCTTCCCAACTCCGCGCGGCAGTCCGCTGAAACGGCCCTGGAGGGAAACTTTGGCGGGTGCTCTCGAATGAAGAAGCGCGGGGAAACAGACGAGGACCAAATAAAGGCAAAAATGCAAAAAGAGGGCTAATTGTAAGAGTATTGTGGAGGAACGAGAGGGTGCCTGGGGACCGCACGATGATAACCTCGCACAGCCTCATTAGAACGAGCTCGAGCGTTTTCCACCCTTTGGCTTGTTGATCGAGCTACTTTTCTTCGCCAGCTGTGTGCTACTGCACCTTTGTTTTACGTGCGCACTGGTCAGCAAATTTTATTACCACAACTATCATCAGTGTAACCTTTAACCTTTTTTTTTTAATCTTTTTTTAATCTTTTTTTTAGTAATTATATTACGATTGAAAATTAGCGGGGAAAAAATAAATAAAAAGCACAGTTGGACGGGAAAGAAACCACATTTAATATTTATTTAACAATAAACAAAATAAACTTTTTAATAATACATTAGGTGAATATCACATTGGTACTAAGACTGGCAAATTATAACTTACGTCATTTGATGTAATCAAGATCAGGTCCAGATAAGAGTTCCAAATTAAGCCATTTTTTAAAAACAAATTTAACAATTTATATTAATTATTAATTTTATTCTATCCTACATTTGTGTGTTAAAATAGATATAAATGCGCAGCGAAAAAGATTTTTGATTGTGCTAAAATTATGAAAATTCAATTTATGGCTCTGAATAATAAAAAATAGTCTGCATAAGTTCATTGAATTTTTTATAATGCTTTTCCACATTTATACTGTAAACGGATAAAATTTTATTAAGGGAATACCTCTGACACAGATCGCTGAGAGTAAAAAACCGCAAAATTTTTTTGTGTGCAAGTTTTGCAAAAAAAGAGGGACAAAAAAAAGATGTCGAGTGTCCGACCACAAGTACCCACGCCTATTTGTCCATCGATCAAATTACTCTTTCGCTTTTTTTATGTGTGCTCAAAAGCATATCACAACTTAATATCCCCTCGCAACCACACAATTAGAACCGTAATGTCGCGCCGATGCAAACAAAAAGGCGCACACGAAACGCAACGTGTACGATTACCAGGCCCGCGTCGACATATGCAACATGTGTAACACTCGAATGATTTTTATCTCGCGACGAATCGTAATTCTTCATTATCTGCACCGAAAGACAACTGTATTTATTGAACGTCCCGAGTCAGTCGGGTCTTACATGCCTCGCATTTGCATATTCGTGCATGCTTAATCAGCGACGTTAATTAAATTAGACTGCGGCTGTGACTCGCGGTGGCCACTATCTATCCTGCGATGATTATCCGATCGAAATTAAGCCTCGTCAATAATTTTATATTAATTGCGCCGATAAAGTTGCTGTTTCGATGTCGCACTTATATTATTCCCCTGATTGCATTCCAATAACCTTTCTGCAGGTTATCCAAAAACCAACGGCATACATTATTCCGTACAATCAATTTTTTTCCATTTTTGTAAAATAAATTATCAAACTATATTTGAAACTAATTAATTCTTTTTATTAAACTAATTGAAATGTTATAATTACATTTCATGAAAGGGAAAAATCAAGTCTTTGAGATTATTATATATCCCACATCTCAAATGGTAAATAACATGTCGTTCGGAACGACACCATTTCTTATGGTTCCCGAGCGTGAAATACGACTGAATTTCTCGATTCATAAACAAATTATTATCAGACAATTTTTTGCTAAACCGAGCGCGCGCATACCTTTTGAATGGCTATCGTGTAGTTAATAACGCGAGAACCAATTACAACGAATGAAAATTTCGCAAAACGAAAGCCGGCCCGCGCGTTTTAAAGTTATGCCCGCGCCTGCGATTAATCAAATTTCTAAATGAGTCGATAAATTGCTCTCACACTAGTCGTGTGTGTGGGTCCGTGTGTATACGTGTTTGTTCGCAACGGTTTGTACCGGTTGGCCGTTGATAACATCTAAGACGGTTCTTGTGTTATCGTTATCATTTTATCGTCGAATCCGGGTATTCGCATAAACGAGCGTGGGTTTCACACAGTTCGCCGTAATTATTATCCTGTCCGGCGATTTAATGAGTTTTCTAGCTGAGTTTGCGTTCGGTTCGATGCATCCCCATTGGAGATAGTTTACATTTAAATCCCGCAAAATGCGTTCACGTCAATTTAAGCAGTTCTTTTTTTTTCTTCCATTTTAAAAACTTATTCAAATCGCACGTGGGATAAATGCTTTTTATTTGCCAATTTTGTTGTGGGAAAAAAACATCCAACGGCAATTTGTATAGATTTTTCTTGCATGAAACTCTCTGTTAGTGTGTCATAATAGGTTCATTTAGACTGAAACCGCTTTACCATAAAAAGAGCCAAGCCCTTCCGTCTGTAGTAAAAATGTCATAGGTTTGGTTTAGAATCAGTCATAAAAAAAAAAAAAAAAAAAATACATGAACATCACATTAACAAAACGATCCTCTCGGAAATCAACTTCATTCAGAACTTCGTACCTTTATTATTGTTTAAGTCGATGAATTTTAAAGCTGGTAAAAATCGTCTAGAACAATTGAAGGGAAATGTTGAGTGAAATTTGTATTCTAATTTTTCATGAGACAAAGAAGAGGATCTTGAAAAAGATCGTTTATTCTACAGAAAAAGAAGAGGGAGGGGGGATGAGGGGGGGATTATTGGATCATCGACCGAATGAGCACTCATGTTTATTCATAAAAGAGCCTGGCTCACTTGAAACTCGATGACTTCATTAACGAGGACTTGAGAAAGAAACGCGTTCATCTTGTAGAAAAATCGGGAAACAATCGCGGGCGCATCCGGAAAGAGAAAGCCCCGCACAAGTACACACCGAGAGTGCAAATGAGCGAGTAGTCGACGATTGGCTCGGAGCAGGCTCCGCCCTTAACATAAACTAACCCTCTTTGCTAATTACCGCGTATGTTGTGCACGGCTTATATGCTAAACGTATAACGTAGACGTGCGGCATCCCGAACACACGGGGGTTGTCGAGATCCATTGTGTTATTTCGCTGCCATCATATCCGGGTCGAAACACGAAATGGAGCTTGTTTGCCACCAGCCATATTACGTACCCCCGCGGAGATAACTGCCTTGGAATGCATGTTTTTCAATGCCGCTCCTTATACTTATTTGTCTCTCCCCATCCCCCACCATCATCACGCTCATTGTTCACTTCAACCAGAAATTCATATAATTTTCACGACAAATTAGCTCTTTTATGCAATTTCATATTATATCCCTCTCTCGGTCATTCTCATTCATTTAACGAGAAATGTTTCGAGAAAAAAAATCTACCTTCATTTGTTTGTTCTATTATGTATTTGTTTCTTTTCTTCTTTATTTTTTTGTTTCTTATGTATTTATTTATTCGTTTTTATTTGTTTATTTTTGTTTTTATGTTTATATGCTTTTATTTGTTCAGTTATTGTTTTTGTTTTAATTTCGCAAATTTTATTGTTACTTAAAGCAAGATTATAATTTATGTCAGCCGGATTTTAGGAATTTGGACCACCCATTTGTGGTCGAAAATGGGTTTCATACTTAAAAGTTTCATTTCTTGAAGATGCAAATCGTCTTTCTTTTTGCCCACAAGCTCGTCTCTTATCAACTCGATAAATTTATTACGCCGAGTGTCAAACATTTTAGCATGCTCCTTTCGTTGTAATTTCAAAACGAATACATTTCACCGAACTTTTTGCGCTGGTGTGTTTTCGTACACGCAAATGAGGGATGTTTGCCAAACTAATTAATACTTTTCATCGGCAAATGTTTTGCTTTACGATCGCGAGATAGCTCACTCGTTTTATTGCCACCTTTTATTAAGGGCGTTAAACGCAATGCACTTTTTCTCTTTCGGCTAATTAACAATGCAATCTTGTAATTTTGCGCGTGAATTTGTTTTTGCACTGCGATTTTTTTGTTTTTATCTGTTTTCTTCCGTTACATTTTGATTTGAATCTTTAAGAAAAGATAGTGAATGAACGAAAAAAGATCTCGGGTGTTTTCGTTTTCGATGAATCCCAGTCTGGGATTCCCAGAGTAAGATGAAACGAAGAGATAGAGAAAGTCGAATGTCGCGTCTGAACTGCAGGCGATCGCGGAACAAAATATAATCAAGTGCAGCGGCGCTATCGCGCGAGCCAACGAGAAGCCGCCGCAACGAAAATACCGTCTGCGGAGAGGCGCGAAAGCGATGCAATTCCCTGGAATCCACTCAGCATAATCTGCGACACTGCGACGATTTCAAACAACAAGAGCGAACGTCCACGTCTGTTTCCTTCTTCTTTTTTTTTCTTATCTTATTAACGCACACTGGCTCGTACACACGAAACAACTTACGCTGGAAACTAAATTAAAATTGTCCACCATTAGATTTCCTTTATGTAAATTGAAAACGAAACAATTGAAAAGAACAAAAAATGTATCAATGTTTTCGCCCATATTTGTGCAACAAGTTTTGATTGAAAATTGAATCAAACATATGAAAAGCCATTGAAAATTCTAGTCTGTAAAATTATGATTTGGAATTTTTTAACGTCTATTTTTTTTTATACTATATATTCTTAAGCGACATCGTTATAAATAATGAATGGACCTAATAAATCAATCCGCGAGCCATTCAATGCGCTGGAATATTGCGCACGGTTATAACTTACGCATTTTTTCCGAGACCGGGGAGAGAGAGCATTGAAAGCAGATCAGTCCCTGTTGTAAATCGCCACTCACTGAGGCACGCAGAACCGCGTAATTGAATGAAATTTTAGCCTTGCATATCTTAATATATCTTTTGCGTTACATGTCTTCAATGGAAAGAGAGAAAGCGAGCAGTGTCACACGACTTTCAGACGTATTTATTTGATCATCCCGCGTGGCGGACGTCGACGTTTCTGTACGTGAAAAACGTGATTCGCAACAAGTGGACGAAATTCGTCGCGGAAAAACGAAAGTTATGACTGCTCCCAGGCTGTCAATTTTTTTTTTATTTCTTATTTTCTTACAACTTTGTGGGAACGAACATGGAATTTTTAATATAAAAGTGACGCTCTCTCGCATCGGGCGTGAAAAAGTAACGGCCATTTCCTGGGGAGGGCATTGATCATAATAAAAGTTGTTCGATCCGGGCGGGAAACTTTACGATCAAACTTGGCCATTAAAAATCGAACGTAGCCGTGACAATCAAAATCCCCCGCTGACGAGACAACGAGAGCCGTCGTAAAGCCGGCCGATCGACGGAGCGAAATGCGACCGATAAACGGTTTTACGATTTTTCGCTGAAGCACATCGTCGATCCCCGTTCGGCACGCTGGCTATAAAATTTGGTCGATCGCGTTTTTCCCCCCTTGGGGGAACGCGCGGCTGGTGCCTCCCTGCGCATTTTGTCTCCGCGATTCAAGGTTACCGCGTGCGCTTCATTTTCGTCTCGCCGAATAATAACCGCTCTTTTATTTCGCTTTCGCTTTTGTCTCACGGTGTTCCGCGTCTTTACGATTTTTGTTTAATAAGTTTTTAGATTGATATCGTAAAATGGGCCAATTTTACTTTCAAGGGATGTACAAAACTTTTAGGGAGGACTTTTTTTTTATTTTAGGGAGACTCGTGAAAGTTATAATTGCAATTTGTATTTATTTCTATTCATTCTTTTTTATTATCAACATTTCAATTTTTTTTCATCGTCGATTTTAATTTTTTAATTATAGTTTTAGTTTTTCTTATTTTTATTTCTAATTTTGAGGGCAAAATGTGTATGGCGTTTTTTCAACATGGGTAAGAAAATATCTCTACAAATGCTGTTATTACATAACGGTTTGTAAACAATAGTCGACTAAACGGTGTGAATTGTATTGGTCATGTCAAATTGTTTGTTCACCTCACTTAGTTCAAGCAGCAACTTTTTTTTCATTCTCCGTTCTACTTTGAAATGCTATTTTAGATAAACAAACAAGAAAATACTATAATATCATTGAAAAATAAACAAAATGAGAGGAAAAAAAATATTAGAAAAACATGTTGTTGTTGATTTTGACAATTGAAATATTTTTGAACTTTTTTTCATACGTGATTAGGAAATTTTTTCAACAAATTTTTCAACAAATTGATCAGTATAACAGACTTGAAAACTCGCCGCTCTTTTTCACTTCTCTCACACGTTTCGATGCCAGATCATATAAGTCCGTTGCTGATATGTGCCCATAAGAACTCTCTGGGTAGCTAAAAGCAAGTTCTCAAAGAGTCACGGCTCTGACGTGGCGAGATTGTCTCTCGTTAATAAAAGTGGCATGGGATACTTTTTAGGAGGCTTACGCTGGCCCGGTTCGCGCGCTCTCGCCGTCTTCCTCGAAAAAGCCATCCAACTTGCCGAGAGCTTTGCCTCGCCAACTTTTCGACCCATTTCACTCTGGACGAGAGCTTACGTCTGACAAACCATTCCTGCCGTCGAGTGCTGCTGTAACCAACCAGGCATATTTCCATTAATTTATCTCTCATCCTCTTTCTCTCTCCTTTAGAACAATACTTTTTATTCTCTTATAATTTTTAATTTTTTTATATAAATTTGCAGTTAACAAAGTCACGTGAACCATGTTATTTTTTTTTTTTATCAATTTCAAATAATACAAAATTGTTTTGCAGATTCGAATGCGACGATGAAAAAATATCGGGCCTTTGAAACCGTTACTCGCCCAAATGAGCAAAATTACTCTGCAATTATTCTTTCTTAAGCACCGCAAGTCTGTAATTAGGTGCCGAAATCATCCGGTTTCAAGATTCCCGATGCGCTCATCCATATTATTTGGAGATTCGGGGAAATATTGCGATTCGATAATCTGCGGTAAATGTTTTGGAAGGACGAAAGAGTTTTTTCTATAAAAAAAAGAAACTTGAAACAAAAAATCAAAACAGAATGATGTAGATATGTAAGAGTGAGGGAACTGATGCCAAAGTATTTGCAACATTTCCAAGCATGAAATATCATTTTTAATCCGACTGTGATATGGCACTTCTGTGCGCCACCATTTATTTATAATTCGCGGCTACTCTGCAGTTGTCGGTGGATATTATAGCGTCCGTGTGTAACGCGCTTGTCGGTCTTCTCGTTAATCTATTCTCACAGGTTACCGTTTCATGTTGTGACGACGAATTTCAAGCGATAATCGTCGGCTTCATATTATCATCACTCCAACTTTGCGACATGTGAAATTTTGCAAACTTGAAATTTCTATTTTTTTCAAACTTGGAAGACGATTTTTTTGCACGTTTGAAACATGATTTTTTTTTCAGAAATTATTTTCTATTTGCAAACTTGAAGAATAAAATTGTTTTTCAACTTTAAAATATACATTTTTTTTGTTTATTCTGACATTCTTGTTTCAGATGTCATTTTCCCAATATAGTTATTGCTTACATTTAATTGTGTAGTAAGTACTTGAAAAAAAAAGAAACAACTTCTTATCTTTTTTTTTACATTTACTTGTGTAAAGTGCAAATACTTTCATAGTAATTAAAATACAAGGTCGATTCTGAACAAGTGCTCGAACATCCTTTCATGTTGAAATTCTTGACTTTGATACATTCCTTTCGGAAGAGAGAACGACCTTGCCGAAACCCTTTAAATTACTTTCGTTTTCAATATACAAAACGAAACGTCAAAATCTAACGAACAATCAAACTATAACGAGAAAAACGATGTATCAAAAAATGTTTGTTGTTTGTAAAGCGTGATGTAATTGATGATCCTGATGAAAACAAATTGTTAGGAAAAATATATACTAAAACTGAAACCCTGATGCGGTAGGGCAAAACAATGATACTGCCAGTTAGGTACATTTGGCATTATGGGCGCAGTTAGCACCGTTAAACTAGCCTTTACTGTTTCACCTTGGCCTTTGAGTCGCACCGCCATCCAATAAAACGCGCCCGCCATAAAACGCGGACAGTGACTGCGTTTGCCACTTTCATCGGCAATGAACGTGCGAGCGCCACAGATTCGGCCCCGAAAAATCGGCTACTTTGATGTTCGCCAGAGAACACCGGAAGTTGACTTCGGTGACTTCAAAGCAACGACTCATCTGCAGATAAACGGTTTTCTTTATCGCGTGCACTTTCAATTTTTTTTGTCATTTTGTTCTCTTCTTTCAAGAATTATTTTCTTTTTCTTATTCTTTTTTAACGAATCGAAGTGATGGACTGATAACCTATGCATCCCCTCTTTTAATTTTGAATCTCACAAAAATATTTTTTTGGCGCTTGTTGTAAAACGATGCTGTTTTTTTTGTTTTTCCGAAATTTGCTTATCAGCATTTCAAATGATTTTCCATTAAGAAATCTGACATTTAAGCAGAACCGGAGAATTGAGAGGAAAAAAAGCATCAGATTGTGAAAAAAGAAGTTGCGTTCCATTGCACAGACATTACGCACGAAAAGGACAAAGCTCTTTCCGGGAGGACGGCTCATTGAGCCAGTCTGATGGCCGGGAAACTCTGATTAAGTTTTCCTCTAACAAACAAACGAAAAAAAAAACAAAGACCAAATCATATCATTCCGGCGCGGGCGAATTCAATTTCGACGGAGAAACCGTCTCAATCTAGCGGAAAATTCGTGATACTCCGCGACCAATTGCCGCTCGGGTTTATCCGTCACGCTGAAATATCGGCCGCCGATTGCTCCCAACGGCTCTTTTAAAGTCCCATTTGTACTTTGCTGTTTTCCGCGATAACAATTTCCCACCTGTCCGTTGCAATTTTGGTATAAATTGTCGTAATTTTTAGGAGCCAGCGAATGTCGAGAAAAAATTTTTCATTCAATTTTTTTATAGCTGAGAGTTGATGAATTCCAAATTAACAGGTGATAAAACTTCGCCAAATACAAAAAAAACGTCCTTGAAGAAAAGATGAAGAAAGAGTGAACATAAATGAGAAAGGAAAAAAATGACGAAACAAAGAGAGAAAAAAATCAAGCTTGCAAAGTGGTTTAATTAACGAATCGTGAACTTCCGTATCACGGTTACTGCGGCGGTAATAAAAATGGTCGTCTGTATGCTAATTATACTTTCTGCCACCCACGCGACACCTTATCCTTTTTGGATCCTCAAAACTACTTTTTCAACTTTGTTTCCATTTCTTTTCTATTAATTCTTTTTTTTATTATTTTACTTGTAGGTAAATGTTTTCCAACTTCTTAAACGAGTTTATTTAACGTCTTCATAACTTTCCTCAAATTAATTGTGAAAAAATAAAGATTTAAAAAAATAAACAAAAATTGTAACTTACATTTCAAATAGTAATAAAGTTAAATCTTAAATTTTTAAGCAAAATAATAATAAATATATATGTGAGTCACTTTTTTTATTGATTTTTTTCCAAATTTAAAGTTCCGAAGTTTAAATTTAAATTACTTTTTGGTGTCGGCACAACACTCACTCGTCTCATTCATTCGGCAGTAAAATGAAATTAAACGTATTTGCAAGGAGTGCTTAAATGCCTTTTCATCTCCGGACTGACCTCACGCGCAAAAAGGAAACTTCGTTTTTCGCTGATTTACACGCGCGTTGCATTTTACGAGGGCCGCCGGCTAAATTGAGTCTTTAAGTAATAGCGCGTTCTCTTTTGCTGGCGAGTGGGTGACAATAGTCGTCGGGTGGCTTTGCTCCTCGACAACGGTTGTAATTTTTGACGATTGCGATCTGATCAGACATTTGAATATGAATGTATAATTTCGGGCAAACATTTTTGGGAGGTAGCTTTTATATGATGAAAATTATGTCTTAGATATAGAATTTCGAAGGACGAAAAAATTGGGCACCGAATAGAAGAAGAAGAAAAAAAGGTTTTATGAATCATAAAAAAATTTTTTTGATTGATGAAAAGGATTCTGCATTAATCATCAATCAGGATTGTTTTATTGATTTTCTATGTTTTACAAACTTCGATTACGGGGTTACACATCGTTCTGTAAGAAGAATGTGAATATTAATGACGGTTACGAAATTCACTTGAGAGGATATAGCATATACGACTGACGAAAAAAAAGCAACTGAAAATTTAACAACAATCTTTACGTTTGCTTTGATGAATAATCATTTGCTCGTTAACCTTTTTGATAAATTGTTCTGAATTCTTTGCACAAGTGTTCTCACTTATATAAATTATTTCTTCATACAAAAATCATCTGTTGAGAAATTTTCCATCAATCATAGATCAAAATTATCCAACGCATAAACTTTTTACAAACGTATAAGTAATGTACTTACTCTACTAACAAGAATTTATTATACTTTTCATTCTCTCAATTGATATACAACAAATAGAAAATGATTTGAACAAAAAGAAATTGTACATATATATAAAAACTAACACACATTTCTATGGTTAGTTCAATTTACAACCTCCACGTTGCGATAAAGTGGCGCGTTCAAAATAATTAGATATATAGAAAAAGCTGACGTGATTGATCGACACGCAAAGCGTAATACTCCAGTGATGATGACAGAGTTGCCATAATTCATATCGCGCGGCGCGACGCGCAACATTTTAATCGTCCACCGATAGCGAGCAATTTTCCTTCGCCGAGCGCATTCATCAAATAATCGTTCGATGAAACCATTTTCATGATATTTATGCTCTAAGCACTTGGTAATTTAAAATTATTGGCGTCCATATCCCCTCCCGGCTTTATCAACACGCGCTGTATGAATTCATTTGCACAACACTCACTCTCTCAAATTCATTTATCAATTTTCATATCGGAAACTGTAACGAGGTTGTAATGAACGAGCAGAATTTTCATACACCTGCGAACAGAACGATCGTTACGTCTATTTCCGTCTTATTGTTCAAAAAAAATGTTTTTAAACGCCCTCTACGATTTGGATTTAATTTTTTTGTTGCCACGCCATCCGTCATTAACATTTGTTATTTAAAGTAATGTTATCATAAAACAACATGTTTTTTTTGCTTGGTTTTTTATTGCAACACGATATCTGTAAATTAAATTTATTAAAAAAGTCTGCGCGAGATCGAATAATCAGGATTTTGTTATTGTTTTGTTGTTCTTTGTTTTTACCTCCCTCTGTGCCTCCTGGCCAATGAAAAATACACGCTGCAAGCGACTTCTTGTTTCACGCGCGAACGAAGCCTAACCCTGCGCAACGAAAGGCTGAACCAACAAGGGGTTCAGAGCACAGAGGATTTTCCATGGCGTATTACGCAACCAACGAGTCACCCTTTACATCTCACTCCCACTTTATTTATATATCTCTCGGTGTACATTAAACAAGAATCCTTGAGTTTAATTACGTAAGTCAATAATACCTTCTTCATTTTACGCCGATTAGTCGCACAGCTATACTCTGTTTTTCTTTATAGTAACCATAAATTTTTTACATACTTATTATTTCATCTAATAAATAAATTATATTCAAGCAATAAAGTAAAAGTGAAAATTAGACAAATTAAAAAAATGTTACTGTTTATAAATGCATCATTAATTTCATCATTGTGCAAAATTAACATCAAATATGATTGTTTCGATTTGCAACGAAATGGCAGAATTGGCGCAAAGCATATATAAAATCATATTGTGTTCCTTTTTTTAACCGCGCCTATATTATGTTCATAATGGTTGATATATCAGCAAACAAACAGTACTCTAGTTGATATCCCTGGAGCCATCGGGTACGCACTTCGGTAATGGGACTTTTTTTTGTTTTGAATAGCATTGAATAAGTGCAGTCGTGAACCACACGCTCGCCTGGAGGGAAACGTTTAATTAATATCGACATTGTTCAACACCGCTCCACTAAAATGACGAACAATTTGTCTCCAAACAGTACCCCATCGGGGCTAATTTTAACTAAACTTTCACCATTTTTTTTTTTGTTCTTAAATCTTACAATTTTAATTTTACAATGTCAAATTAAAATTCAATGCCAATTATAAATTAAAAGCCGTGTGATGAAGTTTTAAACTTTAAGATTTTTTTGTAGTTGAAATAAAAAGGTAACCGTAAAATAAAAGTAGCATTGAAGAATTTATTGCGTTTTGTTTTTGTCTGTTTCATCAAAGCGATCGTTTACATTCGAACAATTTTAATTGAACATTCTGTTCATTCCATTGGCGTTCAAACACCATAAGTAAGACAGTGACAGGTCGGACTGCGCGCGAAAGACGTTATTTTCGGTATATATACGAGAGAGACTTTCTACGCTAAAAAGCTATTTAGTTGCGCGCGGCAAAGTATAACGCAGCGAATTAATCTTGCGAGCAGTTAAGAGGCGATATTTCATTGCAGCAACAACAATCAAAAATATCTGCACTATATGATATGACCGCGCCCTTGTTTTCTTTCATGTTCACTGGCCCTGGCTCGGCACACACTTTGCCGCATAAAATTATGCGAGGTGACAAGCGTTGATTAATAAATTACAATTGTTTCTTTCATGATAACGTTTCAACCTCAAATGTCCAGGGAGAAAAAGGACACTGAGATAATGCATAAATTTTTTTTCGTAATTACACCCAAGGGTACACAGAAAATCACCAATAAAAATTATTATTTTAAATTTAGAATAAAATTTTATTTAAAATTTCCATTTGTATCTGAAATTGTTTTAGTTTTGATTGGAATTTTAATTGAAGTTTTGAAATTAGAGTTTATTTATAAAACAAATGTTGTAAAAGTGAGGAAATTAATATATTTTGACACGATTAATTGAAGATGTACGGGGAGACAGTTGGTGACAGTACAAATATATCATTATCGCACGAGAGCGCCCGACGTGGCGTATCAAGACGTACCGTAGGCGTTTCCGCGACGGAACTGCGAGAGTCGAGTGACGCGGTTTATTTGCATATCACTTCCGAGACGCCGCTACCGCGGCTTTAAATAAAACTCCGTGGCGCGCAAAGTGCCATGGGAATCAGTGCTTTGCGCGTCGGCCGCTCCTTTCAAGATCGCGAGACGTGTTATCCAACGAGATACACACGTTCTTGTTATAACGAAAACAAGAAATACACGAGACACTGCAAAACCATCCTCATATTTGCTTTTCGTCAAGTCGCTCATCAAAAGGACCTTTTTTTCACGTTTATTTTGATGCTCATAAGTTGGTGTTTGAGATTTCTGAAAAACAAACAAAGTACCTTCAAAGTACCTGGAATTTGTTAAAAAGTTAAAAAGAGTCGTTGGGTTGACTGGAATTTTTATAACCGACGGAAGAAAAATTTTTATTTTGATGTTTGTAAGTACAATCAGAATTAATAAACGCTACACAAAGACGCTTATAAATTGTTAAGTAAATCGTTGATGGGCAAAACAGTATGGATACATGAAATATGAAGACATCTTGAAAAGGGAGTTTGAATAAAGCCAATAGACAATTCTATTGAATTTGACGAAATCTGAGTTAACTCGATAAGAATCTCATTATATTGGTATTCTATTCAAGCTCATTCCGTCCCGCTGCTATTCACGTATTTTAACAAGAGCATTAATTCACCTTTTTTTTGTCGTGACACCTTATACTTCTATTTGATTTCGGATTTTCATATGGAAATGCGTGAAAATCACTTTGCATCACATACGTCAAATACAACAGTTGAATCTTTTCGATAAAAATTTATCGTCTAACAATTTATTGTGCGAAAAACTAGAAATAGTTCAATAAAAAAAGTTGAATAACCTTAATTGAATGTTTTTTTCAATTTAATTTATATTTTTAGTTCAAATTTGTTTTCCACATGTCACATATTTATTTGCCCACGTTTTTCAAGTAATGTTTCTTATGAATCGTATAGAAACGAGGTTTGCATACAAACCTTGTTCACTTTTCTATTTATCGTTCTGTGTCGTCTTATCAGTTGGCACTTAAAAGCCGAAAGGTAACCTTGTTTTGAAAAATCGGAATCTAATCGGCGGACACGGGCAAACATTTTCCAGTATCTGGTTTGATCAACCATGCATATAGAGAGAATTTTTTGTTTCCTTTTTTTCCCTTGCAAAAAAATTGAATCACGCGCATTTTTCGCAATCTCAAATGCAAACGCGAACATCAGTCCAATTCGAAATTACCAATCAAGATGTATTCTCAGTAATAATTTTTGCGTCAATAGTGCATCGACATTGAGCGCGACGAGAAACGTTGCGGTATTGATTTTAATATCGCGCGATACTTTGTCCAAAGGGCGATGTATCGAGTGATCGGCATTTACCGAACAGCTGAGCCGCATCGTCAATACGCGAGACTTCGATACGAATTGTGGCAGCGTTACCCCCCGTCTTTAAGTTTAATCACAACCAGCTGGATCACGCATTGATTCGCCATCCCCTGTCGAAGATAATCAACATCCGCCGTTATTTCGGCGCTCAATCCTTTTCGCAATCGTGATTAAGAGACTCGTAAACATAGGCGAAGATAAGAGCAATGCAAAGATGATCTTTCCACGACCCAAATACCTCTTTATAAATCACCGAAGCTCATTTCTTATTTTAGTTTTTAATTACCATCGGATGAAACGGAAGTCCTACAAATTGATCCTCATCTTTTATGCATTTTGTTTGTCTTTTCTATGACTGTTTATAATTAGAACAATTATTTATTCATTCAAGATAGAAAAAACCATTTAGAATGAACAAATTTCAATTTTTAATTCAAACATCCGGGGGAAAATGTTACATTTCTGAACTTTTGTATGAATAAACAAAAGTTAGTAAAAATCAATTACCAGATTAGACATGACATATGGTTGTCATTTATTGGTCATAAAGGTGGATGAAAAATTTTACTTTGGTACTTATGATCTACCAAGGAATTTGCAACAAAAAATTGTACACACTGTCTTTACACGATTACTTTCCAGGAAGCAGAGAGGAGATTTCTGAAAATATGTACGGGTTATATTGTGGGGGCATAAGCAAAAGGAGATAAAATATCCTTGGAAGAGAGGGAGGGGTGTAAAAAAAGTAGGAAGTAATAATTGGCCTCGCGTTTCTTCATTGTGGTCGTTTTCATTCGGATGACGGCATTATTATCGTGAATGGCCTTGGTTATAAATGGGCCGTATCACTGTCACGCGTACAATGCCAAGGGTTGATGTGGTTATGACGGCAACGCGATATCCTCAAATCAAATAATAATCGCCGGCCAATGATAATGGGACACGGGCCGCGCGCCATTTTTTCTCAATAGACGCATCCATCTTGGCCGGATGCATCATCGAATCTGAATATGGACTGCGTTTTGTTCGCTCCTCGGCTTACCGCGCATTGTCAAATACGCGCCCCTGCCTCGATTTACTTGAACCCCTTCCTTTTTTCCCCCCAAACACTTCCCTCTCGCAGTCTACACGCGCCCGTATGTGCTTCAACCTCGGTGCACTTTTTGTTCTTCCGCGTATTACAAATCTTTTTTTTCCACAATGCCCAATTTACTTCATTATAACTTCAATTTCAAGTCTCCTGAATTTTTCCATACGTTTTTCACTCGAATTATTTCCCTTTTTTTGCCTGCTACTCTTTTCATTCTTTTCCTTCATTATTTTCCTGTTTATTATGAGAGTCCATCATTTTTCTAACTGAAAGTTCTGATTACCTGGAATATCCTGTTGGACAGAAACTCGTACGGCAATTTGGCGGGCGATTAAAATAACTTGGCCGTTTTAATTGCGGCTGAAATAATGTTTTTTTGTTGGTCATGAAGAAGTAAGGGAAAAAAAAGAAATTGAAGATTAATTTTTATTTGATGCTTTTTGAACCCGAAAATATATTCCCGGCCCCTGTTAAAAATAACACGAAACTGATTTCGTCCAAATACCAAAAATAAACAAGTGCGAGCGAGGAATTCGTACATCCCCCTTAAAGACACAAATTGATCAGAAATACCTGCATTCGAAAAAGGGGCTCGGGTTCGCGAGAATTCGCACCGCTCTCGGTATATGTACAATTGCGAATGAATGAAATCCGCGGGAGAAAATAATAACAAATGGGAGTCGCTTCGACGGGCGAACCGGTTTCTTGAGTCGCACATTTTTCTGCCGCGCGTATGCAGCTTGTGGCCCCATGTAATTTTTACTCGAATACCTGCTCTAATTATAGACGGTATGCCACATTAAGGATTCCCTCGATGCTCTTTTTGGCCTCTCTTTTCGCACTGCAACGGTATCGGCGTTCTCAAATGTGATGCCAACTTTGGCCAAATTAAATTAGCCCTTTTCGACAATGATCAATTGATTTATAAATGATTGCTGTGATTAATCCACACTTTATAGATTTATTATTGTTGTCAAAATTAATTCCAACTTAATTATCAACAATCAATTGAATTGATTACAAAAACTTTTTACCTTTTTATACTATACGATCAATGTTTCCAAATTTGATTAACTGATGTGATTAAATTCGAAAATTGTATTCACACAATTAAATTAAATTCCAATTTATGTAGCTTTGATTTGTATTAAGTATGTTTTTTTTTAGATCAGACCAGAAAAATAGTTTTGGCATCTTTTAACGAATATTCAAGTACGATATGAAAAATTGTTATGAAATTGTGGATGCATCTTGAGGCGTATAAAAAATGCATAAAAAATCCAAGTGCACTGTGAGAAATCTGATTTTCGGCGAACTGTTTAGTCGGTTGCAGCGATTAAATACTGTAGCACTCACGTTTATCGTTGCGTTTGCTTTCAGGTATTTGGGAGTCGAGCCGAGATTAAGCGCTGTTACGCACGAGATTGGCATTGATGGCCAGCCGCAGATCGCTGCCGGGGTCATAGGTCCTGCGAGCGCCGAGAAGAACTGCAAAATTGCCCACCTCACGCCCAAACAACAAGTGATATGTGCACGATCGCCACAAGTCCTGCAGGTCCTGCGAGTTTTCAAAATTACCTTTTTATGAATTAATCAAGCATGCATCACACGCCTGGGCAATGTTCAAACAAAAATATAACTTTTCAGTAATTTCAATTTAATTTGTGAATGTATTCATTTATTATTAAACTCATCCTGATGCATCTTTTTCTTTGTATTTAAAATTTGTTTTTTGCACTATCCAATCCAAAAAGTTCGTCGTATTATCATTGATATTAGTATGACCTACTTTGTGCAATTGACATTTCAATTATCATACATGTTTATTTACGCTGTAATGAATCTCGTGGATTTTTGGTTATTAATCAGATGAACTCTGCTAGTCATCTAAAATTGAAATAGTTTTTTTTCGACTTTTTGTGTTAGTTATATTGAGTATTTAAATTTATACTTCTCAAAATTGGAGAGTAAATAATAAATGCATAAATGAATTCCTAACGAACAAGCACCAGTTTTATAAATACTTTAATTGTAAATCATCGCATCGTTTTGCAAATTGAGTTCGCCGAGAGGCATGATGTATACTTAGCTAGCGTCGTTCCCACTAAACCGTCATCATAGACACGTTTAAAAATCAATCGAGTCAGCGAAACGTTTATCAGGGCCCACTTGGAGCGATTTGTTCAAAAGTGAACACCCTCTTAACAAACATCAAAAGTGCAAACGATAAACACTCTTTATCAATTGCAAACAACTTAAGTGATATGTTCATTTTTATGAAGGCATCAGAAAACGTTTTCTCACACGGGTGTGTTCTACTTTTGTTCTAACGAGTTTGCAATTAATATATTGAGGATGCTCTTTCCAAGATAATCAATATCATATTTACATAGACGGAACTAAGCAGAAACAGTTAATTAAATAATATACCCAAATACTGAAAATAAATAATTAATGTACTGAAAATTGAATTAACGAATTTCACAGTAAATTATACTATTCTTGATTTGTTCATATAAATAGTTAGAATTCGTTAAATCGATGCAGATTTGAAACCTCAATTTCTATCGATGACGAAACTATCAGTACGATGATTATTGTGCGATCGTATTAGCTGATTATGTTATAAAATCTGGCCATCAGTTCCAGATGCTTTACACAATGCCTGGCGATGACACGCAAATCGATGAATTGAACATCAAAGAACGATACAAATTATTGTCACACGTACTAAAGCTCTGGTGTTTTGTAAATATGAGAGTTTACATTTAGTTTACACAGAGTTTTGATTTTGTTTTAATACTGTAATGTAACCAAGCATCTATTCCTCTGATTAATGTCATCTAAGATCCACGATTTATTAACACAATATTGTTTTTAGGCTGTAACTGCGGGTGCCAAATTCGCAATCGAAGAGTGCCAGCACCAGTTCAAATCGTCCAGATGGAACTGTTCCATTGCTCCAGAACATCCGGATAATATTTTTGGTGGTGTTATGTTAGTTAGTGAGTACAAAAATATTATATTATATATTACATAGATAATTGTAAAATTTTTTTCGTCTTTTAAAAAAATTAATGCGATTTAAACATTTGATTTGTAACAGTTAATATTGGATTTGTAAATGAGCGACAATTAGTATTCGTTCTAGTGTTTAAAAAATAAATGACAAGAAGAACAATGTAAACGCAGTTAACATGTCAAGAAAGTTTTAATTAATGTCTCTCGGCAATTACATTTTGTTGCAAAATAATTGTACAATTAAATGTGTTTGCTTTTCAGACAGCCGTGAAGCTGCTTTTATTTATGCAATATCTGCAGCAGGAATAGCATACTCCGTGACGAAAGCTTGTTCTCGAGGTGAACTGACAGATTGTTCTTGTGACAATCGTGTGCGAGCTAGACGACCCAACAATTGGCAATGGGGTGGTTGCAGTGAGGTAATTTTTTATACTGATTTTCTGATTACATGCAGATGTGCATTTTTTAATTTAAACCAAAACCGTATCTGATAAATTGGAATTATCTGATAAATTGGTTACAGCGTGCATTGTAATAAACATTTCATCTACGTCAAGTTTTGTGGACAAATTTGAGTACGACTGTAATTGAAGCATATCTTTATTATTCCATATTGTAACTGTATTTTAATTTTTTTTGTCACGAAGATAATTTAATTTAATAATCATTTAATTCAATAAATAAGTTTAATTAAATTTGAATGTTTTTTTTTAATTTTGCTCCAGTTGCTTGCTGCAAAAGTTATATAGAACTGTGACTAGATTTAATTTCGTATAATTAGAATAAAAATAAGTTGACCGATGAAAATAAGAGGTATATTTAAAATTACATTGAAAAGATTTGCAAAATAGTAGAAAGGTTAATATAAGAGAAGGTTTGTGGTTGGTCATTGGATGGATAGGGAACGTTCGTTTAAAACGGTGGTTTCTTCTTTCGTCGGCGGGTTCTTGCCTTTCAACGTCGAGGATACGAATACAATACGAAACACGGTAAACGGATGCATTTCGCGGGAACAGGTGACCCCTTGTAGACATTGCAAGCTTACAAGGGGATTAAGGGAGCTAAGCTTGTTAAGTTGCAACAACCCCCTCGCACGTACGTGCACGCGCACAGCCGAACAATACGTGGTGTGCGCCTCGTCACACATGTGCGGGCAGCCAACGCGAGGCTCTCGAACGAGCCACGGAGCCTCACGCTCGCACTTTAGCACTGACAAATTGACGTGACGTTAAAGTATTGAGCATACATTGTTATTCTTAATCCAATACATGCCAAGTGTCATCTTTCGCGTCAGCGCGTTAAAAATCAGAATAAACATAATTGATTATTGTATCGTCGCAGTACGATCGCGCCGTTGGAACTTCGCCGACTAATCCCATGAGATATTATGATCCGCTGCCACGCTAAATTGTCCGGTTCATCAACTAATAATTGTTATCTAACGAGACGATTATACCATCACAGGAAAAGGAAGAAAGTTTATGCCTAGAGACAATTTTTAGAAAAAAAAATTTAAACGACAAAAAACGTTCTTTTCTTTTTTTTTTTTTTTTTTTTTTCATATATTCAGTATTCATTATAATCAAAGATTATTATTAAATCTACATAAATCTAATTATACATTAATTTTTTAACGTGATTTCAAATTGCCAAATTTATCCCAACTGTTACAATTATCCCAACTTCTCATGATTGAAATTAATTTTAAAAAAGTCTATTTCGAGTATCAAAACCAGTACACAAATCACAAACATTTATCATACTGTTTAAACGTTGTTCTTATTTTCTCAAATTGCAGCGTCACAAAATCACAAAATTTATGTCTCCGTCTGGTGAAACAAATAAAGAATTTAAATTTAATTTTGTATAAGTGTCGCTGTTTTCTTTTTCTAATTTGCGACTGCTCAATCAGTTTTTATAATTTAATGATAAGATTAAGCAGAATGATTCATAATGAGTAAAATTTATTAAATTTTTAACGATAAGAGAAGAAAAAAGGCTTCACCATTTTGTACTTGGTACGAAACAGGTTTCGTATATATTAGAATTCTACTAATCGTCTCGTAAATTATATACCACATTGAAAGAGCTGAGGTATATCTTTGATTAACGTATCTGAAATAAAACCAACGTTTTGAACAGTGAGATTTGCGAAATTAGGAGATTGCAAATCAGTGGGACTTGTTCATTTAAATAATGGCGATTTTTTAATCCTTCAATTAAAAATGATATGAACATATACAAATGTTGTTTGTGCGTTACACGTATATATGGATTGCCTCTATTTGTACCTCAGCATGACTGACTGTAGTATAAGTTCATTGAATCAATCACAATATATTTTGTTAATATGCAAATATCGATTCACAATTTTGTCAAACAATTACATTTTTGACATTAACATCAATAATATAACAATACCGGCTGATGATTGGTATATAATTAATATACAAATTTCAAATTACGCTGAAAGTGTAAATTATTATCTACCATCGAGTTAATTTAACATTGTTACAATTATAATAATGACAATTTTAATGTTACTTCAATGAGATGTTTCATGTTGAGCCAATTTAAGTGATGAATGATGGGATGATTTCAGGACATCCACTATGGTGAAAAGTTTTCACGCGAATGGTTGGACGGGGCTGAAGAACCTGTGAAGGAAGGTGTTCTTTACGGACCGTCTGGACTGGCCGGCTTGTTGATGAGAAAACACGACAGTGAAGCTGGTCGACGAGCCATACGTTCTAGGATGCAACGTGTTTGTAAATGCCACGGTAATTGCACCTCTTTAATCGAATAAATTAATCAGTATCCAAGCCATTAAACAAATTTCTTTTTATCAGTGCCTGACGTTTCAATATATCATTTACATATAAAAACCCATCAAATGCAATGTCACAATCACATACACATTTCCTCTCGCCAGAACATTGACATTTTTATTTGTTTCGTTTTTACTCATCTCATCTCATTTTTTTCGTCTTATCACAGTGAATCCCTATTTTTCATTGAGTACATCAGTGACATTTCCTATCTGCTTTGATATTATTGAAATCTACGATTTGCATTTCAAATCATACTTATTTTATAACATTATAAAAAATGTTAATTGGTACAGGTTTTGTTTTTCAATCTTATCTTCGTGAAGTGATTTGTTACGTTTTTCATTAAGAATACTAAAAATAATAATTAACTGACGCAGATTCGGTTTAATTTACAGGTATGTCCGGCTCTTGCAGTACTCGAGTTTGCTGGCGAAAGTTGCCAAATTTCAGGGTGACCGGTATCGCATTGGCGCAACTACACGAAGGTGCGGCGCTCGTACGTCTGGCACAACGAGGCGGAAGGAAACCCGCAAGATTGAGGCCTGCCAGACCAGACCTTAAACGACCTAACAAAACTGACTTAGTCTTTCTAGAAGACAGCCCTGATTACTGCGAAAAAAATTTAACGTTAGTAAAATATACTTTGTTTAAAAATCTATATATATATATAGCTGTATTTAGGCTTTATAAAAATTACGAAAAACGAATTTGGACTCGGCGGGTGTAGAATCTCAGCTCTTCATATATTTAAAAAATTGTTAAAGATTAGTTTACACTTTGTTTGATATGAGGTTTAATTTTTTTCAGATTGGGCATCCCCGGTACAAGAGGCAGAGTATGCAATCGAACATCGCTTGGTCTCGACGGATGTAGTCTCCTGTGTTGTGGTCGCGGTTACCAAACCCGAGTACGCGACGTCACAGAAAAATGTAGATGCCAATTTGTGTGGTGCTGCAACGTGAAATGCGATCTGTGTCGAGACACGCGAGAAGAACACGTTTGCAATTAATTCCACCGAATCAAATCGAACAGTCTTTTTTTTACTATCCGTTTACAAATTCCACTGTTACGTTTTTCATCTCAAATAACCCAATGAAATTTTGGTCACTTCATTGAAGTCTTCATCATCTTTTTTTTATAGAAAATGAAATATATCTCGAGTTGCATGTTAGATTGATTTTAGATTTCTCATTGAGACGAATAAATTTTACAAAATATTTTGAAGACAAATGTTGATCAATTTGATGAATTCGTAAATCAAATTTCATTGTTAAAAATCAGCCATTAGATTCATCAATTGATTTTCCAACAAAATAGCATTTTAATAGAAATAGACTCTATTACTGTATGAATGTTAAAAAGAGCGTACGAACAAAAAATGAGAATGAATTCTCTGGTCCAGCTGAATTTTTGTTGGTTCGTTTCTTATCATAGATTAAGCCTGATAAGAAACCCTCAGCTTTGTTTTATCAAACTGAAATGAAAATGATGACTTTGTGTTTAATTCAAACCAAATGATCGTGCATTAAAAAACAAAAAATGATGAAATGAGAGATCAATTACGTTGACGCAAACGCCACGAGAGGCTACAAGAAAGATATTTATAATTTATGATTTCCGGATTATTAAAGAACACAAGCGAAATGAAAGATTCCCGAAGTAAACGCGAAGGTCAACTAAATGCATCTTAGTTTCGAAAAATGGCCGGTGCGATTCGATTGGCAAACATCGCCGTTGATGTTGTTCACATTCTATTGTATATTTTGATTGTTTGGTCTAATGTTTGAGAAAAACATTGCCATTTTAGTCTAGTCGTTGATGCCGTAAATCATATAAACATTTTTGCGTAAGTCGAGAGATGAGAGTTGATTGAACATACAATCGACTTTGACATTTCATTGATCAAAACTCATACATGCATTTAGTCTTTTTGTAATTTTATACTTGAGGGAGCGATGTCAATTTATTTCACGAATCGGCCTAAATTGCTGTTGACTAATTAAGGACGAGGAAACATATATGACAATTTTTGCCATCATTCCGCAAACGATATGTACAAATGAAAACGTAAGGTTGAACAATTTGCTAAAACAATTAACAAATCGCGCAAACATGCACACCTCGCTGCGGGGCTGTGCATAAACAAACATATTAAAGATCGAGAATCCGTTTTCACGCGACAAGACTTTTACACCGATCATTTTTCTAGACGAGAATAGAGAATTTCTCGCATGCCAATGAATATGTACATACAACATTTTCTTTTCTTCTTTTTTTTTACTTTTGACATGTGTACTTATAGTAATCGTGTATATACATATATTTATATATAAGCGCAAACGTTAGAAAACGATCGAGTAAATAATTTAAAAATTTTATTCTCGACGAAAAGCGCTTAGTGATTTTTTTTAATTATCCTAATAAAACGTAACACTTCAACGACACGTATAAAAATTGTTCGCTGAGGAAAATTACTCTTAAGGCTCGACAAATCGATCGACACTTTTACATAAGCGTTTTGTCAATTAATTGAATCGTGTATTTATGTAATTAATTTATCGATGATCGATTAATTAACAAAACGTCAACGAATCTTCAGTCAGTCAATATTTCCGGTTGAGGGAGCTGTTTGGTATGATTGATTTGTCTTTTATATAAAACGAAATTGTCACTTTTATCGAGATCGATTATCAGTATGATCCTGTCTGAATTAATGCACGGCCAAGAACCTCCGAAAAATCAAATTGACTGAGGCCGATTCTGTGCGAATAGTTTTATCAATCAAAACATTTCTCTTAACATTGTTTGCATGTTTCAAATTTTAAATTAAATTGTTTGTCTATTTTTTTATTTGTATAATATTTATCATTTTGATTAAAATTTTAATTATGAAACATTCAAAATGTTATTTGTAAAAAATAGCTCAATGTTTTATTATTACAATTATGATCACCTAAGTAAAAATTGTTAAGATGATACAATGTTTTTTATTGATATTGTTTAACATACATTAATATCATCATCATCATCAAAATCATGAAAATGATCAAAATTTTTTTACAATTTTTAACAAGATTTATCCGATTTCACTCTGAATAATTTTGTGAATTAATAAAATTTAATTGTGACATTAAAAAATTGAGTCTTAAATTAATGATTTGTAATTGAATAAGTTGAATTACAAATCATTTTATTAAGTTAATGTAGTAGTATTACTTAAATGATTGTGATAACAATAACGAACCATGTTAAAATTTATAACAACTGTTCTAATATAAAGATTTATTATTATAATACACTATCAATAAAAAAGTATGATTTAAAATTTGAGTTATTAGATTTTAAATTTCAATTATGGATCAATATATTCATTTAAATCAAATGTTAAAATGAATAGTTGATCAAGTTGATTACATGCAGACAATTTGTTTCGTCTCATAAATTAATGAAGATTACCGCATACATTCATAATAATTCTATCAATCGTAGAAAAATGGTAGAGTCATTATAAATGCTCATTTTTTAATAGACTAGCATTAACCTGTGAATGTAAATTTATAGCGTTCATTGTAAATTGGCGTTACTGCATGTCTTTTTATGAAATAGTTTCACATAAAATGTACTGAATTGATGAAAAGTCAGCTTCGTTGCAAAGTCTGAATTAGTAAAATGTCAAAACGGCCGATAAAATGCGAAACACAGTATTGAAAATAGAAAGACAAATGTAATTTATTTTGCACGCGATATTGTGACGTTTTAATTGTAATTTTTTATCGTAAAAACGTTAAAATGAGCAACCGCTCGAAAAAAAAGAAAATCGCGTCACTCGAATAGTTCTAGGGTATCGTAGTTTATAATATTTATATATGCATGACCTGTATCCTACGCAATGTGTATTTATAAATACAGATGTATACAATTATTTACTCCGTGAATTAATGTCATCCACAAATCATAATTAGACTATACCCTGTTGAAACTATATTTTTATCAGTTTTAGTTCATTTGGTTCACATTGTAAAATAAAATTGTACAGCTTTTCTTTACTTTCATTCATGCTGATACTTCACATTACCAATTTATTGTAAATGGAAATGATAAATAATTACCTTCGTTTTTTACATTTTTACCTGTTTTTTATTTATTGATATTCGTAATTTATACATAAACGATATTTCAATGTATTGTAATACAAATACAAACAATAATAATCGTCTTCTACCATTTAAAATTATCTTTTGTTTTTTTTTTCTGTTTCCAAGTTCAAGAAAGGGAATTTTGTTTTCCAACTTATTTCATCGCAAATGAAACGTTTCATTTGCAAAAGTACTACTTAGATTTAGCTCCTTATAGCTATTTTGGAAAGAAATGCAGTAAAATTGTTACTATTTTAATCTAATAGAACTGAATATTCTCGTTTCAAATACCACCGAAACCTGAGGTTGCTACAATTTTCTGTCTTTTGAAAAGTATGGACAATTTGACAATTTGAAAGACAAGACTATTGTGAAAATGAAACAATCAAATATGTATATTTTTGCGATAGTTAACAATATTATAAAGTGGATCGACTTCAGTTGAATTTATAAATAAATTGCTTTATCCACCTTGATCTGACACTATAATCAATAAACTGATTTGCCACTGACGAGAAACTTTATTTCTGTAATATTTATAACAAGTAACTTCATAAACACAATTAAAGAAGGTATAGACGTTGAAAAAAGAAATCTAATTTTTGTATTTCTCTTTACATTCAGAATTAAAAGCCAGGAGTGAAGAGTAATGAAACAGTGAAAATTTTGCAGTGTCTGAATTTTTATTTTCTTTGATGTTTGACATCAATTTCTTTTTTTTTTTTTTTTCATACAGAATATAAATGCAATGTAAAGGAATAACTCATAGCTAACATTAACTTACATTAACAGTGTCATGGCACATAAAATGACGCATATAAATAAAGATGGACGATAAATTTTGCGTACACACTAAACACAAGGCAAAAACATTCTTCCAGATTATAAAATATGAAATTTTTGTACAAAAACTAAGACTGTTTCAGACTAAATTATATTGCACTTAATAATATAAAAATCGAACAATTTTCCAAGTAAAATCATCCATCTTTGGCATACAGTATATGATTATCCAAAATATATCATTTGTGTATCAGATGTAAATATACTCTCTGTTGAATAAATGCACATCAAAGTCATTAAACTGTGATATTAAGTAGTAACCATCATTAAATATCAAGAAATTAAGTTGACTTTTTTCAGACTAGTTCAACTCAGAAATTTCAATGATTGTTCTCGAAATTTTTGTTCTCTTTCAATAAAATGTAACACAGAAGAAATTATTGCAATATATATTAGTAGTAAATATTTTCAACTGCAGAATCAGTAGTATATTGTCAGAGCTGCATATCAGGATTTTCTTCAGCTAATACATAATACATATATACATAATACATAATACATCACTAACATAATTTTTCAGTTTGATTTTTTCTACTTCTTTAAAATTTAGAACAATAAACTTCAATAAGTTCAAAAATATTTGCTGTATAATTTGCTCTTTTTTGTAACAACAATTGCATGTGCTGTTAAAAGTTTGAACGTTCTACTTGAATACATGTTTTCCATTTTTGTAATACATAAAGAGTTTGGAAAAGAACACTTTTATTTGATTATTTAAATTGATGTTCAGTGAGTGTAGAGATGTGTGTGAAAAGTCTTGAGAAATTTTGCAGTAATTACTATTTGAAAGAGAAAAAACTTTTTTTATAACAGTGAGCATTCCTGTGAAATATATTAAAATAAACTTTATGTTTTACGTATATTGAAATCTCTCAAGAATATATTTCTTTGTTCGTATAAAATTGACACGCCAATGATGTCAATTGTTCATCTCCATTTTCTTAAGTTGTTCCGCTGATGGTGATGTTCATTTCTTATATTTTTTCGACTTTACTGGCCGTTCTCTTTCTGTGATAAAGTGAGCTACGAAGTACATAAAAACTAAACCGATGCTAAAAGCAGTACCTATGAAAAATCCCAAAATTAACTGGAACGTTTCGGCAAAAGTGGTCACAACAAGTGGAGGTGCAAGCATACTTTGACTTGCATCTTTGTTTTTCGCAAGGTAGTTCAGCCAAAATATAAGTCTATCCATTGCAGGATTCAGTCTATCGCGAATTGCCAGAGATGCTTTTCTGGCATTATCACGATAACTGGCAGTCTCATGAATTTGGACTATATGACTTCCAATTGTGTTGGTTGATATGTCATTGAAAGTTGAAATCGCAAAACCAAGCTCGACTGCGCGTAGCGCATTTTTCGATTCTTCTGGATTGCGCGGGAAGCAGATTAACGGAGTACCTTGGTTTATAGCCTCTAGTACTTCTGTATCGGAACAGTGACTCAGGAGTACTCTCGTTCTAGAAAAACCTGCACAAACAATTTTTTTAAAACCTATTTTTCAAGAAAAAAAAACAACGAAAAATCTAAGAAAAACAAATATATAAACAAATTAACGTAATGTGAATGTAACAACAATAACTTACCAACTATATCTTGTCTATCGATATTGTCATAAATAAATAAATTTTCAGGTATATTTTCTAAATTAGCGTTCTTTACATTCCAAAGAATAGCTTGACCATCTCTACCACCAGGTATCAATTGAGCCAATTCTTGTACTAACTTGGAGTACATTTTTTCCAAAAATACAACGATCAGTCCAGATTTAAATTCTATAAGTTTCTTTTGAATCTCCGAGGGCAAAGGCTGGGGACCTCTACAGTGATGACATCCAATCTGGTGCGAAAAATGAAATTAATAAAATCAGTCCCAAACAAAAACGTACCCAAGCAGATTGAATTTTTGACATCTACCTCTACCAAAAATTGTGTCAGAGGTGCACCGGGCAATCTTAAAATGGGGTCAGCACCCCATAATACTAGATTTACAGAAGAATAAAGTCTCTCAATATCAGTGTCAACATTGGATAAATGTTTTGAAACCAGCTGCAATGCTGGTTTTATATAGTTATTCCTTGCTGAATTGGCTAGAATTCTTGTGTTAACATTAGCAAATAACGTTGAAAAAAATCCTCCGTTATTTATTGGCAATGCAACTTTTGTTTGATCAAATGCATATATCTCTGAGGTTAAACCTCGTGCCCAGATCACTGGAATAGCGTTCATTGACTTCGTCCAGGGTAGAAGACAGCCATCATGTCTAAAAAAAATTGTCATCATCAATCTCAAACTTTGATTTTTATTATAAACAATCAGAAAAAGTTGACAGAAAAAGTTATTAAAACTGATTTTATAAAATTAAAAGAAGTATAAAATTGAGCTTGAACTTTTAACAGTGTGAAATTGATATGATTGATCATGATTACCTGATTGCGGGAAATATAACGAACGTGGGTTGAATCTCATTCATCTTTATCAAAATATTATCATCGCTGAGCAATTTCCGGCAGGCGTCTAAGGCACGGGCTTCGCTATTAGGTGCTCCACAAATAGTGCCATTTATTCTAAGAACTTCCACATCTATGAGGTGCTCGTAAATTTTGTTTTCACTCTCCAATATTATTAATGTCGCGTAGATTCCTTGGTCGGACAGAGTGTTGGCCAGCAGTGACAGATCATAAGTGTCCTCGAAGGCCACAATAACAGCAGATTTCGGCGGACTCACCAACGCGGAAGCACTCACGCAATGTAAAAATGATATCGCAATCCAAAATCTCATGGTGCTTCTTTTTTTTTGTTGCACAGTTTAAAAACTCTCAATTACTTTTACACCATCACAAGTTACGATCAATTCGATTCTCAAATATTGTCGTTCGGTGGACAAATTTTGTTTTCATACAAAAAATAAGTTCACAAAGAAATATTCTCTTGACAAAATTTATTATTTCATTCCTCGCTCGAGATAAATAGGAATGGATTTTTGTACACTGAGGTTTAGGTTTGGTTAGGTTCAGTTTCCCTTGGGGACGTGATTACCATTGGTTGAAGTAGGGGAAGCATGACAATTTTAAAGACGGATAAAAGCACGAGTTAAATCAGTTTTATCTCATTAATATCGATGTAAATATTAATACAAGAAATATTTCATTTTTTTTTCATCTCAGTAATTCAACCCTTTTATTTCTTCACAAGTAGTTTTTATACATTGCGAGTAGTTGTGACAAACATGTCATATAAAAATTCGCCGAAGGACAAAGGTGCGCTCATTTTTAAAAAAAATTATTATTCGCCAGGCTTTTGTTCCGTTTTTACTGATTTGTGTTAACAATGTCGTCAATCTTGAGTATACTCCGAACTGTTTCGGAAGCGAGTGTGATCGCGCTCGTGGACACCAGCAGAGGTTGCACGATGTTCTCCTCTAGGATGTTAGTGATACAACCCTTTCTAACGTTAATACCTGTTGTTGTTTCGCATTTGACGTGCAGATTGCGAAGTTCCGTCACGGTTGCGATCGGATTCAGACCCGCATTTTCAGCCAAGGTTGAGGGTATGACCTACAAGAAAAAACATCACATGAAAAATCTTTCAAGTTTATTTTTTGAACTATCATTTATCGCAATTTTTTTTGTTTCGTAATATTTTTTAACTAGAGATAGAGAAGTAAATGAAAACGAACCTCAAGGGCATTGGCAAATGCTCGGACGCAATAAGCATCGACGCCTTCAAGTTTCTGAGCGTAGGTTGCCAGTTTCAATGCCAACTCAATTTCCGGTGCGCCACCACCCGGGATCAAAGCACCCTTTTTGATCAAGCAACGAATCACACAAAGGGCATCGTGCAGGGAACGCTCGGCTTCCTCGAGGACTAATTTGTTGCTTCCACGAACCACAATTGTTACTGTTCGACCTGGATTTTGAATTCCAGTAATCTAAAAAAATACAATAAAATTAGCTTATTCAGTAAGTAGAAAAATAAATGATGAAAAACAAACTAAATTCACTTGTGTAAGAACTATATCAGTGGCTTGTAAAAAATTAAAACCCCAGATTGAGTAAATATGGAATGTTGGCAAATGGAGTTGTTTTTTTTCTCTCTGAGCCACTGATATGCTATTTAAGTTTATTTGTCTCTCGTACTTTGACAAACTTTGAGTTGCCAGTCTGAGTTTCTTCGCAAAGGTCGGCGCTGACAAGGTTCTCGGCAGTAAAATGGTCGAGAGAGGCGATCGGCCTGCAACCAAGTGTCTTGCAAACGTGACCGATGTCTTCACGCTCAATGTCTTTGATCACCATGACCTTGATCTTGTCCAAGAAGTGAATCGCAAGATCGCTGATTGCGTCACGCAAAATCGACTTTTGAACAAGGAGCACATTGCAGCCAGACTTTTTGATTTGTTTCACGATGTTCAGGATGTAGGCACGCTCTTCCTTCAGGACACGATCCATCTGGGTATAATCCGACACCACAACGTTGTAGTCCATCTAAAATTACAAGCCAAATCCCTTTATTTTTTCTGTATATTATGTCGCATAGCAAATTAATAAATAACGAAACAAAATTTTACGTCAGTTTTTGGGGGCGAGATGCAGAATTGGATGAGACCAATTTTCGCCTTTTCTACTCTCCTCGGCCCGTTGACATTACAGGATTTTTGCGTGAAGACCAAACCGTCGATCAATTCGGTATCCTCAACTGTTCCTCCCAATTTTTTTATCACTTTGATATCCTTCAGATTGACTGCACTTTCGTTTCCGGGTTCGGTCACTTTCAGGACAGAGTACACAGCAATCGGGGCTAACAGACTCGAGTATTGGGAAACGACCTGAACAATAAATATGAACAAGTATAAGTTAAAGCTTTTCTGTTTGTTTCTTTTTCACTTTCCTTATTAATAATTTGGGGTAGAAGATTGGCTGTTTCATTTTTCTAATATACTTTTGAATTTAAAGATGTAGCAGCGGTTTTAATTAGCAGTGATTTGTCCTCAAGGTCAACATCGATAGCAATCGAGTTCAAAATCTCCACAGCCTTCTCTGCTGCTTTTTGAAATGAGTCGCTGATCAACGTTGGATGGATCCCTCTTAGCAGCAAACGTTCTGCGGCTTCCAACAGAGCTCCAGCTATAACAACCACGCTCGTGGTGCCGTCTCCTGCCTCGGAGTCTTGGGCCCTTGACAGCTCCACCAACTGATTGAAATTGAAAAATAAAATAAACCAAAATTAATATAAATTAAGAAGTTTACAAGTTCAAAATATGTTTCTATTTTTACCATCTTAGCTGCCGGATGTATGACGTTCATTTCTTTTAAAATGGTAGCTCCGTCATTTGTGATGGTAACTTCTCCGTTAGCTGATTGAATCTAGAATTTAAATAACAGTTAAATAAAAAATTTAGAAAATACATATAAATTAAATTCAAATTTTTAACAATTATTTACCATTTTGTCCATGCCCCTGGGGCCTAAACTTGTTCGAATAGCATCACTGACAGCTAAAAAAATGATTTAACGTGAAATATTATTTGCTATACATAATCATGGATTTTTAATAATCAATTGAATGTTATTATCCTAAAAAAATTTTTCAACTAATAATAAAACAAGACATGTATAAAAATAACGAATTCATGGTCATGGTCTGAATGCATGACCATAGATCTAACGTTTTTGTCCTCTCGCAAAGTAATTATAACCTTATTTTTGAAAATCAAATTTACCTTTAGCCGCTCTAATGTTGGAGCTGCGGATATCTGCAGGTTTGCTTTTGTCCTTGTAGGCGAGCCCCTGGAAGGCCTTGCCTGCATTACCTGACATAGCAGTCATCTTCACTTCGATTAAAATTTGCAATCCACAGAAAAATTAATAAACTCAAACAACTTTTGTTATTATCTCAAATGAATCGAACCGTTTACTTTCAATTATTTTGTATTTGTTTATGTTTTTATTGTATTCACAGTTCTATTAACCATTTTTAAATTCAGTTTCGATCACGCGGAGATTATAAACAGGACCGATCTGAATTTAGGTTAGCTCTAAGCCTAGCAAAGAGCTGAGCTAACTTCAGACCAAACCACGGTTTTCTTATTGTGCTCCATAAAAAGATTCAGTTTTTAGGTTAGAATGATGGCTTCTTCCATGATCAGGCGACTGAATATTGCTCTGCAAAAATTCGAACAGTTGATAGGAAATTATTTCAATGGTTTTCCTCCAGGTGACAATTTTTCCACTCTCATTATTCAACTGTTGTTTTTAAATATTTGTTAGAACACACAGTACATTTTTTATTGTCAATGAATGTTCAATATAAAACTTGATTGTCTATAATGATTGTTAAGTAATAGAATAATAATAATAATGGTTGTGTGCATCATTTGTTCATGTCTTTTATTTATTGCAAATAGATTTTGAGCTGTAAAATATTGGGAATTACATTTGGTACATTTTATAGTTTTAATTTCTTATTTTCAGCTGCACTATGCGCTGTCGATGTTCCTCACTGCGACCACAGGCATGTGTCAAATGGCAAATCATCAAGCTTTCTCGAAAGTTTGAAAGATGGATTTCTTCTTGCCGTGCCAACTCATAGACGGACACTGGAAAAAAGGCACAAAAGGAAATACGGATTCAAGCATCTGGTGTGGAAGCCTTTCGTGCCAAAAACAAACATCTTGACGTGTTTGAATTGCGGGCATCATCATTTACCGGATACTCTGTGTCGTAAGTTTGATTGGAATTTATTAAGTATATTCATAAAGAAAAACAAAATACATTGACATGTTTTATTTCAGCAAATTGTTATGAAAAAATCAAAATGGAAACATCACAATTGCAAGAACAAATCGAAAAGGAATTGGGACTGAATCCTGTGGAGAAGGAAGTGATTGTTCTTTATGAGGGAGAAGCAAATGACAATTTTTGGAAGGTAAACTAATTTGCGCAAATATTTAGAATTGAAATTAAGTAAAAAATGGTAACCAATGATTTGTTTTCACAGAATCAATATATTGTGGAAGTGCCTCGAAAAAGACCAGATTGGTTTCATTCGAATCTTATGCAATCCACGACCGAGAAGAAGGGACAAAACAACAATGAACTGAACAATACTATCAGAGCGAAAATTTCTGACGATTAAAATAAGATTGTAATATAACTTTTGTTAGAAAATAAATTCTATTGTATTCCTTGTCGTTAAATCATTAAAACGAAACCTCTGATTAAAGTCAAGAACATTTTGATTTGCAAGATTAATGAAATGCCGTTTATTTTGTTTCCATTTATTTCATAGCTTAAGAATAACTGTAAATCATATTTACGAGACTAAACGTAATAACAAAAAGTTTAATCATAAATAAATAATAATCAAAGAGCAGTGCCATTAAAACTAACATAACGGTTGATATTCCATGAAAATAAAATGTGAATTGTAACGTTTTGTTTTTCTCGTTCAACTTATAATATCCAGCGAACAAATTAATCCTCTCAAGAAAACAATCAAATAATAATTTTCATATAAAATCAATATAAAATACACATTAGGGTTTCATTGAATAACAATATTTTGTTTTTCAATTCGCATATTCATCTAATTTATCGCTTCATAAATCGATCTGTACATATACATGTAAAAATATGTGCTAGGGACAACAGAGATGGCTACAGAATACTGCCAACTTAAATTAATGACCAATCAGAGACACAAAAAAAGACGGATTTATAAGGTAGAACAAATTTACGTGATGAATTTTGCTTGCTTCAATGCTAGACAGAATGTGTAAGACTGCTATAGCCACTTATTCCATTAAATCAGTCAATATCCATGTTAAAAATTTTACTATACGAAGTTATTCTATACAATATGGGACATCTTGACCACACCAGACTTCAAATTAATATAATTTTCTTATAAAAGGAATTCTGTTTTAAAATTGACTTTAAAGTCGTTTTAGCGTTCTTTTTTTGTCTTTCAAGATTTTCTTCTTCTCCGCGGCTAATTTTTTGTCCCCAGCATGTTTTTTCGGTAGTGGGCCGCCAACATCAGAGGAAGTACAGTTTTCAAGACCAAATTTGCTGCCTTTGCCACCGCCCTGAAACGATTTTCAAATTTCATTTCACACATCAAACGTAAACAGTAATTTTTGTATGTTCAATTTCATTCAGCTCTTTGTTATACCTGTGCGTGAACTTCGGTCATCATTTTCGCACGTTCCGAATAAGCATCGTATCTTTCTAAGAGCAACTTTCCAGCTTCTTCGTTCAATGCAGATTCAGCATTAGGGGCTATTAGTAAACACTTTATGGTCTACAATGAAAAAATAAAATGATTAACATCTTTTTATAAAATACAAATTTAAATGATTGAAATTAAAAACCAATCGATGTACCAAAAGTATGTGTTTAATTCCGAGGTCTGGTTTCCAATCTTTTTTCAAAGTGTTGACGCAAATTTCCCCATTTTTCGCAACATTCGGATGGAATATCTTGGTAAGGAAAAATGCTTTTGGAGGACCCTGGGGAAAATCTTTGCCAAGTGCCAATTTTATCCTGAAGAAACCACCTGTGTAGGGAGTACTTGCTGAAAATAAAAAAAAGATTTATAAATACAATACAAAAATGAATATATAGTTCATCATTTTCATTTTTCGAACTAAAAAAAATGAAATTAAAAATAAAAATGAATCAATACAAATTACAAAACATTTATGAATCAGGTTCATTATCTTGGAATTTAATTAAGTCAATTAGTCCGATAAAATGTTCAATTTCTTATTTACGATGCTAACATTATTTACATGGTCGATTGAGTTCGATTTGAATTTCTTGATCTATTCAAAAGATAGCATATAAAAAACAAGAAACAATCATTGGTTCTCTTGACAAACCACAGTTAACCATTGATTCCAACCAAAACAACACCAATCAATAAATAAAGCTATTGTGGGCTAACTATGCAAACTGCTTGTTTTATAAACTGTAAACAATAATAAACAAACGCGTGACATGTCAATTGCAAAATTGCACATTTATCTTCGTCAAATGGAAAAAATCCAAAATTCGAGAAAAAGCAAAAAACAAGAACCATTTGAATTTCGCGCAACAAGCGTCTCCTGCGAATCGCGAGAACCAAAACAAATGGACCACGCGTGGAGACGTTTGCGACATGCTTTGCTGAGTGGCGCCGACTTGCGACACACCATTGCTCCCTGTTCGAAGCAGAGCCTAAAAAAACCTCAAATCCCACCGTAAGCGACAGCAAAAATGGAAAGCGAGACAGAGGAACGTCAAAGTAATAAGCTTGGCAAAACATACCGGGACCCTCGATGACAGCTTGGATGTCGGTAACATCCTCCTCGTTAATGATGACTCGGATTCCTTCTGGCGGCTCCGAGGAGAGCTCGTTCATCTCCTTTGCCACTCGACGGATAATTTGTGGCGAGAAGTTCTCGACGTTGGACATCTGAAAGAAAAAGCGACACAAGATTAGCGCGAATTCGCTCGTAGCGACATCGGAGCTATGGCCTTAACGTTTGCCTCCATGCAAGATGTAAACACAAACGTATCGAGTGCGTACAAGGATCAGGTACAGTTTGTGAACAAAACGCGAGTTGCTGCGACTTACCGACGTCACTCCTGCCATTGTCCTCGTCTCGATGTTAATCTGGCGCCAAAATACAGTCCCACACGATCCCACAAAACGCACGCTACAACGAAATCCTGAACGTCACAGTTAGAACAACGTCGCTCGCAATAACCAACATTTTGAACTGACAGCCAATCGGACGGCCACTGCGTGCGTCCAATGCGCATCGATGGCGCCACCGAACGGACCGAGAATTCAGGGGCGCAGGCCGAACTTGAACGAAAAATGCCGATTGCCGTCAGGGTTGAATTTAAAAATTAATTTCAAATTGAAAGTACAACAATAGATTTTTTATCATTCACAGAACAGACGGGTGATCCATTTAAAACATCTTATAATTTTATATTAATATTATTGTTATTATTACTGATTATTATTCATTAATATAATTATTTTAAAAAATCAGCAAAAATTGGACTTTTTTCTTATTTTTTTCTTTAAACGGAAATTTTAATTATTCTAATTTATTATAATTGATCAATTTTTCAGATTTCTAAGGAAAAGATACTTTGAATAAATGATAACGCATTATTTTCATAATTAATTTTAGATAAAATATTATATATTTGCATAAAGGGGTGTGAGAAATATTAGTGGATTTTGTTTTGTCGTGCCAAAAAATGTGCAAGAAATGCCCTATTATGTTTAGTAGAATTATTGCAATGATGTGTAAATCAAAATTAGCAAAACAAAAGTCTGTGATTTTATATATATTTGTTAAAAAAGTCTGTTTAAATATTTTTAGTGGTATTGTAAAGTGTGGTAACAATGTTTTTAAACATCATAGTTCAACCCCTATACCCCTTCCCTTCTCTTGGTAACCAGATATCACCGCGAAGCACGGAGTCGCGAGTAAGGTCACTTTCTTTTGCGCGAGCACACGAGGAACATCCCCGCAGCGAGCGACTACAGCCTACCCAAGTGGTAAGTTTTTACAACTTGCAATTTTTTTTAACTAATTATAACTGGAATCATTTATGATTCGAGTTATAAATGAATCTTAAATTAAAAAATGAGATGATGGTTTCTTGAACATTTGGTTTATGGTGGCTATATATTACAATTCATAAAAAAATCTCCATTGCTGATGTTTTGTAATTTGAGCCTCGAACTTTGTTCCTACTTTTGAAAATGAAACATGATCTTTATATCAATCTTTTAAAATCAATTGTTCTAATTGTTTTGCTCGGAAATCATCACAAAACAGTAATTAATTTTGCAACTTTCAGATGTTTCATTTCAACATTTTCTGAAAAAATGAAACGAGATTGCCCCATAACGGTTTCTTTTTCGAACTTTTTTTATTTTCATTCATCCAACGTACTTTTGTACGAATTTTCATTTCGCATACTTAGTTTGCACGTAATTTAATTAAAAATTTTTCATTATTGTTCATAGAAAAATTTGTTTCAGTTGCATTACAATATTTTTAACATTATTAGTGTTTGCTTGGTAGAGTTTTTGCAGTTATTTGTTTTGGTCTTCTGATAGGTTTTTTTTTTTCGTTCTTTTTATGTAGTTGTTGTTTTGAAAATGTTCCAACTCTGGGTCAAGACAAAAAAGGAGTTTTTTAAGAAAAAACAAAACAATGAAGCATAAAGACTGAAAGATAAAAAATTTGTATATTGTATCTGAGCTATTTCACTTTTGATTCAACGTAATAATGTGTTGAACTCTTATGTAACTTTTTTTATTTTGTAAACAGTACTTTTCTGAAATTCAGAATTTAGAATTTATTATTTTCATTTACTTTACAAATTAGCTCTTATTAATAAATAAACAACTAAAAAAGTTGAAAAGAGATTTTAAATTTACGTACACCATTTTTTTATAATTATTATATAAATATTGATAATTTATTTTGGCTTCATGTTTTTATATTTACATTTGTTATAAAAAAAGAATACCCTTTGATTTTTATTTTTGATTTTGTTTGGTTTTTGCTCATTTTTGGAAGTCTTACAAAAAGTATTGTGATTTTTATTTTCAACTTTTGTGTTATTAAAAAATGAAAAAAATAGGATATTTTAAAAAGGGTAATAAAAAATTTATAATGTTTGTTTGAAATTCGTTAAATAAGAACAATAATGTTTCATCATTTAATTATTAAACTCTTGTATTTAATTTTTACTTTGAAACGATGAATTTGCTTTTTTTTAAATTGATTGATGATACTGAAACAATTTTAGGTTACAAAAAGAAAAACAATGAATGAAGAGGCACTTGAATGAGAGAAGATGACTGCAAAATAATTCTTTTTCTGCTCGCCAATTCAAAACAAACGTTCAGTCTTGTGTGTTCATGCAAGTAAAGTTAGGTATAATTTCGTTACAATAATACAAGGCGTAAATTGTCTAACGCCTCTCGTGATTGGTTAACATGGTCGGAAAAATCTTACACCGGCGCTAAGTGGTTATCATATTTCCTCGTGGTTATCCCATTCTCATCGCTTTCAAAGTTGAATTTACTTTCAGTGTCCTGCAGTGTCCTTGCGTGCTTGTATCTATTGTGATGTATTATGGGGTTTGTTCCTTAGCTATATTTTCTCAATAACAAAGTAATTATTCATTACTTTTTTAAATGCTGTTTTAATAACCTGCTGAAGCTTGAGTGTTTATGTGTATTGTGTGAGTTGCGTCTTAACCTCTTTTATTTGAAAAGTTTGACTACATTGTGCCGCCAAAAGCTAGAATATCAACAAAAGTCTTTTCGTTGTAAAAATTTCGATAATTGAATAGAAAAATGTTGCCAATCTTTTGGATTGATATAATGAAAATTAAAAAACTCTTAAACAATGCACCCTTTTAATCTAACTCGTTATGCATGAAAAAGTAGAATGTTTAGACTGGATTTAAAGTTTGTTGACCATGACTTTGAAATATAGAATGAGAAAAAAAATTTATTTCTATTAAATTGAGATTATCCAATTTTAAACTAATCTTTTTTATACATATTTTGTATTTACTTTTTTAGATTTTTGTTTTTTTCACACTAACTTTTCGTATAAGAATTGGTATAAGTATAATTGCAATGTTGAGTTTACAAAATCACCGTAGAGGTCACCGACACATTGTTTACAATAAACCACTTTTTGTCGTGCGAAATTGGATATCATTGATTGATTCTTTGAAATTCTATACCAGGACAATTACAGTAATTCTGCATTCCCAATTAATGTAAATATTGGCATGAAAATAAACAGACGCCCCTCCAGTTTTACATATAAATAAACACTCGTTACTTCAGTGTCATTGCTTCAGCGTGAATACCTCAATTCCTATGATAATCGGTTGATTGCCCTTTATAGTTATCTAAAAAGAGAAGATAGGGAATGAGAAATGCGAATTCTTGGCACGGTTTATTCGATAAGGGTTTGATTCTTCGTTTCATCAGTGCAAAAGGATAATCATCAAAAAGGAAACATGCCGAAGGACAATCGCAGCCGGTGTGTAAAAAAAGAATTTCAATTTTCAATACACTTTCAAACAATCTTTAAAAAAATGTAAAGAAAACTACATCCATCTTATTTTTTAACTTCTTACTTTTCAGCTCCATATATTGTACGAACTACTTATTAGCTACACTTTATAAATTCTGAGATATATTTAACTCGCTCTCGTATTACAATCTTTCAACTGAAAACTTCAAATTTATATCTTATTTCAAGCTGAGATAATACGATTTCTGAGTAAAACAATGTAACACATTGTATAAATTTTTCCTCTGCTTTCGCTCACAATATTTTTGAGCTGATTAAATTTATGATTAAAAACATTCTAACCATCATGCATTTTTTTATCTACACTAAAACAAACAAAAAAGGATTGAAGGGAGAAAAAATTATGAACATGTTTTAATATTTTCATTTGATTTTCAGTTATTCACATTATTCTTACCCTCGAGGGCGAGAAGGACGTGATAGGTCACCCAGGGACAGGGACCGTTCTCCACACAATCGAGAACGAGACTACGATCGTGAACGAGGTTACTCGTCTTATCGAGATTCAGAACCGCCAAGAAGAGGGTACGCTCCACATCCGTACAGCAGCACATATCCGCCACCCGGAGGCTCCTACATGTCTGACCAACGACGAACTGGATTCGCCCGAGGGCGAGGCTCGGACCAGCAACAACGCCGACCCCCGCAGTATGGTGACCCCCGAGAAGGGCCTAGCGGTGGCGAAGCAGGTCCACTGCCCAAGTTTGGCCCAGGAAGTGGCGCTGCTTTTAGCAGCGGTGCCCGTGGCTCGCCCCAGCCTGGCTATTCACGTAGTCAGGAAGGATCGGTAATTTGGCATTCTTTTTTATAACTCCATTCAACTGTGTTAATTAATGCTTTTAATTTCTATTATTTGTTTCGTAATTCATATTTTGAAATTGATTAAACAATTTTTAGGCCGTTGGTGCTGGAGGACGCGCGAGAGCTAGAGAAGAAGGAGCTGGGGAAGAGAGTGCCAGAGAGCAAGGCTCCGGAGGACGTGGAAATTGGCGTGGTGGAAGAATTTTACCTGCCGAGCTTTTGGTCACTCGTGATAAAGAGCTGAAAAACAAAAAGGGTATATTTTTGTTTTCATTATTCATAAGATTATTATCATTGAATCATATTCATGTGATTATGTTGAAACTTATTTTCTCTGTCATTTTTGTAGGAACTAGTGGCCAGGCTGTGGTGCTCCAAGCCAATTACTTCAAACTCCTTTCTCCTCCTGTCTGGGGCTTGTACCAGTACGATGTGAAGTTTGAACCAAACGAAGAGCGAACTGCTGTTCGCAAAGGAATGGTCAGGACCAAGAAGGACACTTTGAAAGCATACATCTTCGATGGGTCCATCCTTTACTCTCATGAAAAATACCCTGATGTAAGTTTCAAGTTAATTTTTCCTCTAAGATAATTTTGATTTTTGTCTGCGAATATTCAATTATACGTATTTTTTATTTGCATCTTACAGACCTTGGAGTTCACTGTCAATCGCACAAGTGACAACAAGCCGATTCGTATCACCATCACCTTTACAAAAGAACTCAGCAAGAGTGACTATCAGTATTTGCAGTTCTTTAACATTATCATGCGTAAATGTTACGAACTCCTGCAACTGCAACTTGTTGGGCGCAATTACTTTGACCCAAATAACAAGGTAAGATGAAAAGATATATAAAATTGTAAGACTGCCGTACCAAAGATGAAGTTAATATAAAAAATTGAATAATTTTTAAATTTTTATTTAAGGTGTCGATACCTCAGTATCAGCTTGAATTATGGCCAGGGTATGTTTCATCTATCCGTCAGCATGAGTATGACATTTTGATGAGTGCTGAAATTACCCATAAAGTGATGCGCCAACAAACTTTGTTGGACATTCTAAACGAAACGTATCAATACCAAAGAGACAAGTTCAGAGTAAGAAATTTAGTGTCTGAATCTTATACAAATCGTGTTAAAACCTTTTTTTTTATTAATTAAGACTCATTGAATACACCATTTTCAGGAGGCTTATCAAAATCAAGTTATTGGTTTGGTAGCTCTCACCGACTACAACAACAATACTTACCGTATTGATGATGTAGACTTCGAAGTCACCCCAATGTCTACCTTTACGATGAAGGACAAATCAGTGATCACTTACAAAGAATATTACAAGAAGAGGTACGACATTGATATTCGCCAAGAAAACCAACCAATGTTGGTTACCCAAACGAAACCAAAAGATAGACGTGTAGGAGGTGGAGATCTAGTTTATCTTGTTCCTGAGTTGTGCCGTGCGACTGGTAAATAAAAAGCTTACAATTATTTTTGTCATATGATTGTAAATGTAAACTTGTTTGTAAGATTAATCTTTATCTTTCATTTTCTTTTCAACAGGCATCACCGAAAAAATGAAAAACACCCGTCCACTGATGAGTGCTCTGGCGGAGCATACACGAGTTAATCCGAACGCCAGGATTCAGAAACTGCTGCAATTCAATCAACGCTTGTACAGCGTTCCTGAGATCAGCGCAGAATTCAAGCGTTGGAATCTCCAACTCGACAAAAAGTTGATCGAGGTCCCTGCACGAATTTTAGACGATGAACTTATTTATATCGGCAAAGGAAAGTCGGTGGAGGGCGAGAACGCCGACTGGACAAAGGGACTGCGGTCCAATGAGATGTTCGTCCAATCGAACCTTACAGAATGGTTCATTATTTTCCCAAGAGGAAAAGGACGTGAGGTTTCTGTAAGAATCAAATGATTTTTGTATTATATCATTCAAGTTTTTATATCTATAACTAAAGAAAAAGTTAATCAAATAACGAAGGTTATTAAAAGTTTATAAAATATGACCAAAATGATTTATGTTTAGACTTTCGTCACAAACTTGACCAGAGTGGGAAATGGTTTTCGATTGAGAATCGACCCGCCGAAACAAATCGAACTCAGCTACGACAATGCGAACGACTATACAACTGAAATCGAGCACATCATGAGCCAATGCAATCCCCAGCTAATTATGTGCGTTATAATGGCGAACAGATCCGACAAGTACTCTGCAATCAAGAAGAAGTGCGCCATTGATCGTCCTGTGCCAAGTCAAGTAATTCTGCTCAGGAACACTACAAAAGGCATGTCCGTTGCAACCAAAGTCGTAGTACAAATGAACTGCAAATTGGGAGGAGCTCCCTGGACCGTAAACATTCCGCTTGATGGCTTTATGGTCGTTGGCTTTGACGTTTGCCACGATACAAACTCGAAAAATCGTGACTTTGGTAAATCTTCTTGTTTCTTTTTCTATCATATTGATTATTTGAAGTTAATTTCTTATATTTCCGCTACAATATCTAACAGATGCCTCTCATTTTAACAAAAAAAATTTCAAAATAATGTTGCAAAAATTGATAGATGAAAAACATATTAAACTACACATAATACATTGAACGATAATAAGTTAAAAATTAAAATCTCATTTTTTCAGGTGCCATGGTCGCATCGCTGGACAAGTACTGTACTCGCTATTACAGCACAGTGTCCGCTCACAGCAACGGCCAAGAGTTGTCCAACCACTTTGCCATGAACGTGGTGAAGGCTCTGCGAAAGTACGAAGAAGTCAACGGCTCACGTCCAACTCGTATTATGATTTATCGCGACGGTGTCGGCGAGGGTGACATCGCTTACGTCATGGAACACGAGGTCGGTGCCATCAGGAAAGCCCTGAACGAAGCGTACGGTGACCCGAACTTGGTCAAATTTGCGTTCATCCTGGTCAACAAACGGATCAACGCACGTTTCTTCTTCAACCAGGAAAACCCGCCCCCCGGAACCGTTGTGGATGACGTGATCACCAATCCTCTGAAGTTCGACTTCTATTTAGTATCTCAGTTTGTAAATCAGGGCACCGTTACGCCCACCGCGTATAGCGTGTTGCACAGTACCTGCGGCTTGGCTCCGGACAAAATACAAAGACTGACCTTTAAGTTAACTCATATGTACTTCAATTGGTGCGGTACTGTTCGTGTACCTGCACCCTGCCAGTACGCGCACAAGCTCGCATTCTTGGTTGCTCAATCCATCCACAACGCTCCCGACAGCGCTCTCGAGAGCATCCTCCACTTTTTGTAGATCTCAAACATTCGTCTAAGCTCCTTCCATTTTTATTATTCTACACGAAGACTTTGTTTCTTTGTTTTATTCATATTATTATCTTTGTTCGAACGATTGAAATATTTTTTTATTTTGACTTGTTTTCATTTGATCATAAGGATATACAAAGCTGTTTACGTTAAGATTGTTTGAATTACGTATTCGAAAGTACATTTGTCTAGCCATCTTTAGCAATTATGTTCACAAATCCAGAGAAAAAGAATGTTGTTTTATTTTGTCATTAAAGATTCGTACGATGTCTTATTAATTATTGCGTTAATATGTACACATGTTACATATAAAGAAATAAAGGTTTTTTTTACTTAAGTTATAGAAATTTGTTTGTATTTATTATTTGATGGTTACAAAGTCCGAAAATTTGATATAACATTAACTATAAATATAAAACTAATTAATTCGAACGAGCCATTCGACTTTGCTCGGTGAAAATTCAAACGCTTCACTGTTTCAGGAAACGATTAGTCACGCATTTTACGGAATTGTATCCACTGATGTAATATGACTTGCCATTCTATCATACTTTTGCATCATAAAAATTTGAAAAATAATTCCAGCTTGGAATTTCAATTTTAATCATACCCGATTGTACAACAATCAGCATATCAAAAATCACTCATTTGATACCATACTTTGAGCTCCAAAATTTTGCGCCGTCTCTGTTTGAATGTCACAAAGCAGAAGTATCGAAACGTTTCCATTAGAAAGTGAGCCGCGCGATGTATCGATGCGCTCACGGTGTGATGCGATTGGTCGACGGTGGACCTTGTAATTCGATCGTCGCGAGCAGCTGCTTGCGAGGCGACATTCTGTTCATTAGTAAAAGTGAGTTTAAGATGTCAGCGTGAATATTTGAACCAAAAATGTATCGTGAAAATCTTACACCGACTTCTAATACACATCAAAAGGAACGTTGCTATTTTCAAATGCGAACATGCAGAGCAAAGTGCAATATTGTTCGCTTTTCGTGGGTTTTCGGGATCCCCTGAAAACTACACCGAATTTTAGCAATGGCAACAGATACATGTCGTCGTCCGTCGACACGGACCCTGACGTACATTTGCAAGTCCTGGGCAAGGTAAACGTCATCACTACGAAATCAACCCCTGACGATTCCGACGATTTCATTGTTTTCGAACGTAGCGACGAAGAGGACGAGGGGGAGGAGGAAGACAGCGATGGAGAAGAAATAACAGATGATGATTCCGACGACGATGAATCATTAATTGTATTTGGATTTGAAACAGTCCAGGACGATGCTTGTGATGGGAGAGAGAATGAGACAAACAGTGTCACAAAACCGAGCAATTCAAAAAAGGTGTGTTTTCATTTTGGATTGTATCTTTGGAGCATGTCTCTTTTATACATTGTGATGACGACATTCAATGTTTTTTTTAACATTGTTTCGCAATTTTACACTTATTTATTGTCCAAATAGTTTCGTTTTTATTTCAAAATGACGACTTTATTGTATGTATATATAAATTAGAAATGAAAGTTAGATTTATACGTCAAGGAATACCATTTTAATTATTGATTAACGAGACTGAGTAACAATCGATATCAAAAAATAATAATTTTTTGACAACTTTTCATTAATTATTGCAATTTAAAGTACGTAAAAAGAAAACCGTTGTATAAAGAATAGTAAAGAATCGCTCTTTTTATCTTATCGTTTTAAATATTAATAATCGTTTGATATCAAGTGTAAGTATTATACTGATGTATTAATACTCAGTCTGACAAACTTGATAAATAGAAACATTTTAAGTAAACAATGGAAAATCACTGAAACAACTTGTTATTCTATTTCAGGTCAGATTCAACTTGAAGCCTGAGGTTCACAAAATTATACAATGGGATTATGCGTACCGAGCAGCTAGGAAAGGTGAATGGGAAATGTATGCCCGTGATCGTGACAGATTCAAGAGCCGAATTGAAAATATAGCAAACGTACTTGGACCAATTTTGAGTGAACAACATCGATCTCACATATGGCAGGAGAGATTTCAACACGAAAATCAAGCAGAGAGATCTGTCAATCTAGATGATTAAAATTGTAAATAAATACTACGTGTTAAACGTGAAAAAATATTAATCACATCGCTGGAAGATGTTAATTTTATTTTTAAAGAATGGCATTTTATTGTATATAGAATACGCAAGTGACACTCATTCCTATTTATGAGGTTTATTTTTTGTTTTGCCGTGATTTAAAAATCCTGGTCTGATAAATAGTTTCGAAATTATTTTATGTTTTAGTTTAAAGGCTTAAAGTAGAGGACAGAACATTTTTCTCACGTCAAAAGTTAAAATTTATGTTTAATTTGTTTTGGTAACATTTTAAAAAGTTTTAAATGCAAGTTGTTACATAAAATCGAAAAAGTTTTTAAGTTTTTTGTAATAGTTGCTGGATCAACTGAATCAAAGAAGAATTTCAAAAGCAAAAATCTTTTATAAAGTTTGTTAATAAGATTGTCAGAATGTAGCTAAATTAATTAATCTGGATATTGTTCAAGGTACATGAAACTAAATCTTGTCATTCAAGATTTTTTTTATCATAAAATCATTATAAAATGTATAAAAATATTTTTCTATAAAAAATTTCGTAACAAAATGTAGAAATGTATAGTTTTCACTCAGCGCACCACATATGTTGTAATTGTAACCATTATTTTATTCCATTCGAGCCACTTTTGTATGATCAAACTTATACTTTATCATTCAGCCTTCGGAGTTCTTTTAATGAAATTTTTATTGAAAAATTTTATGTGCAATAATTTCATATTATATCTAAAAAAATATTCATTTTTAGTTTCATAAGTTAAACGGTTGATTTCGTAACGTCATGCACACAGCTTTATAAAAATGTCATGATGTTGGTTGTATTTTAATATTTTTATTATAATAATTAGGACAGATTTTATTTTACCAAAAGAATTAAAATTTTGAAATAAATTTTCAAACAAATTGAAATTAAAAATAATTTGAAAATCTCATTTATTTTGTTAATTTTTTTTAAACATCTGTTTTAGTTTGAATGTGAAAAAAAATTAAATTTATCAAAAAAAAATAAAAAATAAGACCCATTTACTTTCAAAAATACAACCAACCATTTGTTTATAAAAATGTAAAAAAAATTTTCTTGAAAATAAATTTTTATAATGAAAACTTTGAGCGTTCATGTAAGAATTATTGTTCCCTTCGCCATAAAACCAATAATAAAACGTTATAACTGTAAGTCACGTTTTGAGTGTAAAAAAACTGAATGCAGCTTTTTATGCCCGGACTTTTTACGCGTCAAGAGATGCATGAATGAAATGAAAACCACCCATTATTGTTTTATAATTTCGTTAGTGTGAAATAATTTATCAATTCCATATGATTTTACAATATTGCTTGAAAAGTCATTTCATAAGAATTTTTATTGTCAATCGTCTGTGCGATTACTTCCATGACGTTTGTTTTCGCAATTATTTTAATCGAACTATTTGAAAATAATCCACATTCTGATCATTCCTTTCCAGTGTGATAGAATTTAGAAACTTAATATACGTAATTCAACATTATAACACAAAATTTGAGCTCAGCAACACAATTTTCAATGAAACTATAAAATTATGATATACTAAATTAATTTTTTGATTCATTTTGGCATGGTTTAAATATCGTATTAATTTATTAGAGGTAATTTGAAAAGGTAATTATCTCGAGCTTTCGGTAGATATTTGCCGTACTAATTATAAATCTACAACACAGAGAAGCAAATTGCTCAAATATTCTGCGCTTAATTAGAGAAAAGTTAATGTATAAAGTAAATTTGGAATTTGATTAACTTTCTTTTCAAGGCGATCATTTTAATACGATGATTAATAATTGAACACAATAAATTTGCTAGTTAATCGACTAATTATAATATTTTATTATTAAGGCATTCTGATGCATTGAAATTAGCATTAAATTCATGCATTCATCTGGTATCAGCATTGCAAAATGCTTCACCTCTCTTACTATTCAAGTAACTTTAGTTATTTAATCAAATTATAAAATAAATTCCATGCCAATCTTATTTCTAAAAATTGTTATATCAACTGTAATTAAAAATCAATTCGGATTCCATCAAGTGAGATTTATTATTTTTTTTTTGTATTTCAAAGGCGCCAAATTATATTTTTCAGGAAAAATTATTATTTCTAATTAGAAATTATTTAACTTATGAATGAATTTTTCACGAGCATCAAATCAAATTATTCCTAAAAAATGATTCATCGAAAGAATGTTAAGTGCACAAAAAGAAAGAAAGAAAGTCATGTCAATGAACATCATGAAAATGAACTCCCCACGGATTGGTAATCCATTAATTACACGAACCCAAAAATGAGAGAAAAATGGTTGTTTGGTTTTGTTTGGGTGAAGCGCGAGTGACAGCTCACATTGTTAATGCCCTCTTCGTTCTTGTTATCGTTAATTAAACTAATCTTTCTGTCAGTCAGGGGCGAGGGTTTTGAAAACAACGTCTTCTCGCAATCACAAAGCTCGTATAAACATTGTCAAATGGACATATCAATCAAATTGCTTATGATTTATTTATCGCATTTCAATTACAGATGTGTCATTAATGAAAAATTGACAGGCAAGCCATATTGCATTGAATTTGTACGCTGCGTGCTGTAATGTTTGACATTTTCATCACTCAAGTAGTTATGGAGGAGAGTTCGATTTGTATTTATCAATATATATTATGAATATCGCTGTATGGGGCTGCTGCATTCAGCGCACAATCACAGGATATTGTACTCAGTTGTTTAATAGACGTGAGCAAATGAATTGGGACTGATTTTAATGGGATATTGATTATTGTAGTTTAATTAATAATTATGCTAACACAATTGGCTTTCCACTTATTTATGTTATTAACAAATTGAAAACCTTCCTCGATTTTCATGACCGTGAATGAATCGATTCGATATCCCACTGATTGAACAATCAGACAATTAATCTTTTTAATTGAAACAATATTTTGTCAATATATTGCCAATAGCAAAAGTTCATTAGACAATTGGAAAATTTGGACAATTTGCAAAAATAATAAACAAAGAGCAGAGCTAAAACGGCAATTTTCGCAGTTTGGCAAAATGTCATTACAAACAAATCGAAAAGTGAAATGAAAAACGAAAGATTTCTGATTGAAAGCAAAACAAAACTTTGCCTCTCTCTTCTTGAGCGTGAAACTTAGATTTTATTTTATATTTTATACTAGACAGAGTTTACTTTGTAAGTTACTTTGTGAACTTGAATGAAATTATTTAAGTTTCGCGAAACATAATCATTCAAGTTTTAATAAAATTTAATTTTCCACATTCTATCGTTCGATTACGACAGAAATTTAGGAATATCATTTTCAACGCCAGCGTTTTCACTGTTATAACCGGACGCTCCTCGTCCTTCGGCTTTTTGTTTCTAAATACTTGTACTTTGCAAAACTTTCGACTGTGTTCCATGAGGGAGCAGTGACGTGCGCATCCTTTCTTCAGCGCACTGTCACGCTTAATTAAATAGATTCAATTCATGAAAGATAAAAAAACAATCATAAAATAAAAAAATAACATGTCAATTTTTTTAACGAATCAAAAAACGCTGGTTTTCATCGATAAAAAAATTTGTCGTCCAAAGTCACGCGTAACTTTCGAAATGGCAAAAATGTTTGATTGAAAATACAAAATCTATCGCAGAATTTTACCTCTCCAATACGATCGAGGCGATATAAAAATTTTCAAAAAATCAATATCGCATTCCTATTTTTCTTTCGTTGGCATCAGAAAAATCTTAAGATGTTTGAAGAATCGTTGAACGCGAAGATTCCGCGCGGACGAAAGAAAAGGCGTGGAGGAAGAAGATGATGAACGGGTATAAATTAGGCTTCAAACGACAAACGAGTGTGAAGAGTAAAAAGTGACAAAAAAATCAATTTTCGAGTAGCTTTTCGCGGTTAAGAGAAGCAAGCGTGGGTTCGCGGATAAAGCGGAGCTTCGATTCTCAAGAGACGAGTTATTTCGCGGTAAATCAATGGTGGTGGTCCAGGATGGTCCAAGGCGCATGTGAGACTCGACGCGAGGTGCGCGCTTGCTCTCGGCCGCGCGTATTTACCTCGTCCGCGTAGCTCGCCCCGCATTCCCATCGCGGTTCGGCACGCTCGTGCTGTCAAACGTCAAACGACCGTCGGCGAGGAAAGAAACAAATTTTTTTCGTGGCTTAAAAATTTTCACGGAACGCGCGTACTTCAATAGTGTTAGCCAAACTGTCGGCCAGGATGAAGGACCACGAGTCGACCCCCTGTCACCGGAAGCCGACCAAATTAAGAAATCTTATTTACAAAACTGAGGCTTTTGATTCACTGCACCATAAAAATGTCGTGGTAAACAAACAAAAAACAACTCAAAACATACTAACTAAAATTTCATCGTCGAAAAATAGGCAACTTTGCCTTCTGACGAAAATGTTTCTGTTTTATTTCCAACGTTTGAAAACTCTTTTCCAAGTTTGCTGTTTCAATTTCTTCCTATCGCCTAACTGAGAAGTTGTCTCACCAGTTTTTCTTGTTTCACTATTTTTCCGCAATTTTATAATTGTACAACTAAAATTAGCCAATCCTCTAACTTTACTTGGAAAAATTCTATTATCTTAGCTTGTTTTATAATCTTGAATGAAAATGGTAAAAAGATAGTTTCAGTTTTTCGAACTCGCACGTATGTTTATAATAATATGCATGCCTCGGGCGAAAAATTACATAATTACGCGTGTAAAGAAAAAAAAATGCTAATTAGTATGTTAAGTCAATGTTTGAACGGAGGAACGTTGCAATTTTTAGGTAAAAAAAGGAGGGAAAAAAAACTTTTCTCTGAATGTACAAATTGTTACCATTGAAATCTCAAGAGCATTGTGAATTGAGAAGAATTATTTTCTCCGGAGACTTGTTTGCAGAAATAACATGCAGTGCACGTTTGTAAAAGATTTTTATTTGGAATGCTCCGCGTGTGTACAATTCTTTAATACCAAAAGTGTTTGTCGATCAATAAAATATTTCTTTCCCCCATTTTTTTTTAATTCACCAACTAAAATGAATATTCATAAAGTTTCCGATTCGGAGCGCGCTACTTTTGATATTAATTATAAAAAAGAGCAGAGCGCTCACGTATCTCGCGGTTTTCCGCCCTCATAAAAAGGAGAAATAAAAATAATTCATACCTTCGTGTCAATCAAGAAAAAAAAACCAGCGCGAGGCTATAAAAACGAGAGCAGCGCGGAATTATTTTAAAGATTATTAAATCATGATCGAGATAATTGATAAATGTGCACTTTCATTCTGAATCGCGACAGAGTTCCCCCCCGGAGCAAAATGTTTATTTGTCGTTACGTCAAATGAGAGTAATTGGCACGGGAAAATGATCGGAAATTGGCGCGTAACGTAACGAGCGCGTGAAAAATGACACGACGTATAACCGAAACCGAGCCGACAAATTATTCTGTCATTCATGAAAATTTATCGCGACGAAACAGTATTGAACAATTTTCTTCAAACTTTTTTTTTCATTTACGTTTTTCCGTTCTTCTCACTGTTTTTTTATTCATAAACTTTATAGGATTCTGTATGCGAATGGTAAAAATATGATTTATGCGTTGCGCAAAGTACCCCTTTCAACTTGGCGGTGATGCTAACTTTTCATAACTGCGAAATGTTTCATTCATGCCCTCTTCATAAAAAATTTTTTTTTCATTACCAGTTGTATATTTTCATTTTAATTAGTCACGAGTGTGTACACTGTTAAAACGGAATTACGAGCGGGTGCAGATTAAAATGATAAAACATGATTTTACTCATTATTTTAATTGAACAGAGACGCATTGTTCCATTATTCGCGATATAACGGACACAAAATTTTCACTACCGTTTATATCTAATGACACAAGATTGCCCAGCCGCGTTGTTCAACTTTTCTTATATTCTCCTCCCCAATTGTCATAATTTTGGGTGTATATATTTTTGCGGCTTTTCAAATGATCGCTTACAAAATGATTGTCCCAATTGTTTAAACAATGATTAAATCATGTTTGTAACAGGAATGATTGATACAGCTTGAAGTTAAAGTTGACGATGTAATTGTCAGTACAATTTAAAGTGTGCGTAATGCAATTTCAAACTTTGTAAAGTGATTATCCGCACAATCCGTGTCTACTCAATTATACCCTCAGGGACATAATGAGTCTTAATGTTTAATACCATTTCCTGATTTATAAATTTTATATAATTTATTTGGCCGCAGTGACTGGTGTGTTTTTTTCCCGGAACATTGCCAGGAAAACCGAGAAAAAAAAATAATACAAAAAAATTGTGATTCTTGGTGGAAACGCGATTACTACATTTTTTATTCCTACTTGTTTTTGTTTACCTCGCAAGTAGTAAAACGTTTTAGTGCATTTTAAAATCATTCCCAGTGGTTTTGTGTAATGAAACATCGAAAAAAAAATGCAAAAAAATGCACACTTAGGCAATTTTTTATTTCAATTCCAAATCATTAATATAAATGGTAATTGACTCAAAATAATGTCAGGTGCGATGCAAATTATAATTTGAATGATAAATTTCATAATTCGGTTTTCCTCGTTTGCTATGGAACAGTGAATAATTAAATAACAATAAAACGCAAATAAACCGACAACCGAGGGCGTTCAGTATGAAATTTAGAAAAAACAAAAACAATGGAAAAAAAATATTGTGAGAAATCCAAAAAATTATGGCCCAATTATGGTGCCCCCTCACACTATTATGTTTCTTATGATAATTCAATCAATTGACCAAAGTAATTGGAATCGAAACAAATTGGCTGATTAATTAAAACTAAAATGGAATTGCGTTTTCATTATAAATTAATCTCTCATAAACTCTGGAAGCTATGTAAAATCATGATATCAATTTTCATCGGAACGCGAACGTTTATCAATCCCTGAGCACTAAATCGAAAGTACATTTGAAATTGAAGCTATGAAACTGAGATAAAATCACAAAATATGATTACGTTTGTATAGCCAAGTGTAATCCTGAAATAAGCTGCGTAGTCGACCGTTTTATCCGATTTCAGAATAAATTTGTTAGATTGTTCATGCATAAAAAAGCTCCGGGAAGAATATCATGTTTACATTTATTTTGCGGCAAACGTTTATCGTGTACGACGGTTTGTTTTCCCATTCTCGTCTTTTTTTTCTCCGTCCCTCCCCGGGTTCTCCCGCAATTGAATGATGACTTTTTAAATCGCGCGCAAATCCTATGCGAGAATCGTCGATTTTGATAGAGTGCATAGCAATATTTCAATAATTCTTTCCTCTGCATTGCCTCCTCATAAAATATCCAGTTCATTTTAACCATCGATCAAATTTACGCTGCGCGCGTTCGCTCCGATATTGGAAATACACGTTTTGTCACATGATAATCGGGACAAATATTTGTTCTAAAAATTGAGAAATAAATTTTGCATTCAAGCAATCGTGTGCGAAACGAAGGAGAAAACTGTCCTCGCAAACAAAAATCTCGCCTCACAAATATAGCGACAAACTGGACAATCGTTTTTGTTATTTCGTTTGTTTATCCTACGTAAAATAATAGTATTGTTATACAAATTTATTTGTAACAGATAAATAAGAAGGAAAGTCAACTTGAAAAATAAAAAAGTGCATCGCGACAATATTTAAGCTTGAAGAGAGAGAATAACGTTAAACGCATAAAATGTTATTTTACTCATACTCGTGACAAGAATTTCATAACAGCTTTAAAGCATAAAAAACCATTATAGCCCCGAGGGCACCTTAGCCCGTGACAAAATATATTTGCGACAATAAATATTATAGCGAGACAAAATGCACCGATTACAGAGAAGAGATGTCCACGACAAAGTGGCTCAATCTTTTTCTCCTTTTCATCTTATTCCTTAGCCAGGCGACATATAATTACATTTTAATGAACTCGCCCCCATTGCTGTAAATTTGTTCACGCTTTCTTATCCGCTACCAATTCAATTCATAAATAGTAATCGTTTTTGGTACGACTTTACTTGTATTTTTTTCTCGCTACGAATAATATAAACACTTTCATTTATCATTCATGTTGCGGGGACGGTAAAATCGCAAAAAAAGCCGCAAATTTGTTCAACTTTAACTGTCGCAATAAATATGCAATGAAAGAGACGTAAATTGCACGGTCTACTTGTGCATTTTGAAACGTTATATTTGCCTGGAACATTTTCGAGCATCCCTCGCACGTACGAACATTGATTACAAATTTTGTAAAACGAGCCGAGCGTGTATATTCGTGGCGCAAAACTCTTCGGGGATTGTGTGCAACAATGTGCAACATGTAGTCACTGTCGGTATATATATGCAACGACAGAAACTATACCGCAAGTAACGATTTGTCGCTCAAATACGCGAAACTTTCATGTAAATGAACCGCAACTGTTGCTTCTCGTTTTCTCGCTGGTTTTTGATCTCAAAAAGTTGTTTAATGCTCTCCTTTGCTTTGATGCGAAAAAGGCCAACAAGTTTTCAACTTGACATCAAACTTCTGAATTTATTTCATAAACAAGAAATAATTATCTGCTCGGACCATTTTTTCCCTCCTTTCTTTGTTCTTCTTTTGGTATTCACGAGTTTCTCCTCAACATTTCTCAACTGTATTCCACCCCACGCGAAAATTGATCACACACATGATTTGTAGAAAGTTCATTTCATGTATTGAGATATGCAATGTCTGTGTTTTGCCTCCATGTGATTTAATTTTTCTTTGTTTTTCGGTAAGGAAATAAATCGATTGCACACAATTTCGGCGCTCTGTTTTTCTTTTAAACCTGTATCAAGATAGGTTTCAAACTCGATTTATCTGACAAACATTCCACAGTCGCGGTTTTTCTTTTATTTATTCTGAAAGCCCAGTGCATGCTCGAAGAATATTGAAAAACGAAGTTTTCAGTTTTGCGATTCGCCTCCGGAGGCTAAATGGTCTTTGGCCATTGTAAAACATTCTACTTTCGTTTCGATCATTACTTATGCATGAAAATAGATAAGGAATTTCTGACCGCGCCTCAGATATTAATATCCAAATTTTATCTAGTTCTTTTCATACATTCGGTGCCCAAAGTTTCTGTACTAAATTGCTCCACTTTTCGAACGAGAGGGGGAGGTCTGGAATATCAAATGAATGCAAAATTTCAAATGTAAACGTATTTTCCCTCTTTGACTCTCGATAATGAATGTCCGAACCAAAACTTTCGGCGTATCTCAATGGGGAAACCCCATTTTAATCATTTGATCAAAACGACTCTAGTATTGAAACAAATAAAAAATATTGTTGACTCACAAAAAAATTTGTATGGAACATTAGAGAAAGGGTTATTGTGAAAGGGTCTGTATGAAAGGGTCATATTTGTTTGTGTTGATAGCGTTTCAGTATTTGTCCGGCAAAGTTTTTGTTTTAAATAAATTATAACGCTTCGTGGGTTTCGTTTTATTAAGTCTTATATGACCGCTGTGTGTTAAGTCAGGCCAAACTTTTACAGATGAAACTATTAATCTAAAGTCAGTTCTGATGGCAGTAGTTAACAATTTCATACAATGGTCTGCGAATGTCAAATAAAACTTTACATTCCAATTAAATTGCGAAACAACTCCAATTTTATGGCGACTTGGTGCTCATCAAAATTTACTGTACGTTTACGGACGAGCTTGTCATTTTATTTTGAATGCGACAGTTTCTCTCCCCCCCCCTTTTTTTTTGATGATTCGTTTATTCGTACCTATTGGTCCATAATAGACTGGTTTTTTTGTTAACAAATAGTTTTAGTGTCAATACAGTGAAAAGAAGAGAGTTGCAAAACCTAAACGGTTTCAACTACATTTGGAACTGTGCGAACTTTTCAGCTCGTCGTGCACTTTTCGATAACACGTTCATAAAAAAGTTTTTAGCGCTACTTAAAAAAAGTCAAATCACGATCCAACCGTTACGTTTAACTGTGTACGTAAAATTTGATCAGATTGTTGCCCGTTATGTTTACATACTCCGCCAAAATTGATATTCGGTGTAATTTCAAGTAATTAGTCGAATTTTGTACTTCCGATTCAACCTTCGCAAAATTGGTTGATTGAAATTATGATTAATTAATTAAATTTTATAATCAATCAGTTAAACATTAATCTTTATGAAATTGCATAACAACTGATGCATTAAACAAATTCGATGAAATTTAAATTTATTGTAATTTACGCAACGTAAATGGTTTATTGAAAATATGATCAATAAATTACATTCAATGATCAATTAAACAATTATTGCCGATAATTTCAAAATAACATGTACATTAAAACAGATTTTATATAAAACATTAATTTTAAATATTTTTCATTCTTTTAAAGCGAACACAGTGTTCAAATTCCTTGTGCCTGGGCAGCGTAATGACGCTGCCTTTTCACGGGACGGATTGTCGCCCGAAAGAAGAGATCTTAGTTCACGCGAAAGATTTTCTCGAGCAATATTTCGCATCCATTCGAAGGTAAAATGTTCCGCTGAGCTTTGCAAACACCGTTCAATTGATATTGGATTTATAAAAAAAAAAAAAAATTTGATATTTTTTTTTCCAGACTGAATAGCGATGCCCACAAATCCCGGTGGGAATCCGTGCAGAAAGAAGTCATGTCAAGTGGCACTTATCAGCTAACCGAAACCGAATTAGTTTTCGGGGCCAAATTAGCGTGGCGAAATGCCGCGCGTTGTATCGGTAGAATACAATGGTCAAAATTACAGGTCCACTTTTTTTGTCCTCATCTAACAATTCAATTTTGAATCAACATTTATTTTTATTCGATTGTTTGCCGAATTCAAATTGGAACATCGGACATTTTTGCAATAGAAAAAAAAATTAATTCCGGATTAGATTTCTCTTCGTTTGTTCTCTAAAAATTGTCGAATTGAATTTTGCAATTTGAAATTCGTCGCAGATGGAATGAAAATAAAAAAGGTTTCTTTTAATTGTGCGACGGACGAGAAAAACAAAGTAATCGAAAATTTGTTCGTGCCAGGTATTTGATTGTCGTTACGTCACAACGACAGGAGGCATGTTCGAGGCGCTGTGCAATCACATTAAATATAGCACGAATAAAGGAAACATCAGGTAATTAATTGCATGATCAAGGCAATCAGTATGCGACTACATTATAGCGACGGTCACGTTTCAATTTTGGATTTCAACAGATCCGCAATAACAATTTTTCCTCAACGCACCGACGGCAAGCATGACTACAGAGTTTGGAATCAACAGCTAATTAGCTACGCCGGCTACAAGAACCCCGACGGAACCATCACCGGCGATCCCGCCAATGTCGAGTTCACCGATGTGAGCACTCTTAATTGATAGATTATCCCGATTTCTTTCTCGCCATCATCTTTTATCCCCTCTTTTGATATAAACTTTCCTTTGATTAATGAAGGATGAAAAAAAATGATGACTGGAGTACAATTTTCTTCCTTTTATAATTGAATCTGATTTTTTATTGACAAAAAGGAGTCGCTATTAATCATATAATGATAACGAAAGTTCGATCAAAAAAAATCAAAGGAAAGATCGGGATGAAAAAAAAAAGAAAGAATTATATAGAGAGGAGTTCAATTTCAGCGAAAAGTGATGTTTTTTCAAGAGATAGAGAAGAGATTCATTTCTTTTCGCAGCTATGTTTGAAATTAGGATGGAAAGGTGCACGTACAATGTTCGACGTTTTGCCACTGGTGTTATCAGCGAACGGACATGATCCCGATTACTTCGACATCCCCGCGGAGCTCGTTTTAGAAGTGCCACTGTGTCATCCCACGTAAGTCGCACTTGAAAAAACCTCGGAACAAAAAATGTATGATAAAACGACGGGGATTTGAATAGAGCGAGGGACAAAGGATAAAAGAGAACTTTTCTTGCTTGACGGATTTAATGAAATTGCTTGGCGTGCGGAATTTCGTGGCCGCACTCTAATTATATGTAAATTGTTTTAGATACGACTGGTTTGCAAATCTTGGACTCAAGTGGTATGCAGTCCCTGCGGTGTCGGGAATGGTATTCGACTGCGGGGGATTAGAATTCACAGCCGCGCCGTTCAACGGCTGGTACATGAGCACGGAAATCGGGGCACGCGATCTCTGCGATGTCAATCGTTATAACTTACTTGAGGTCGGCGAAGAATTCATCGCGCTTTTTAATTTTCAATCAATAAACATTTCAATTTCACTTGTCTTTTCCTTTCAATTTTATTATTAGTTTTTTCTTTTCTAACAAAACAAAATTCCAATCATCATTCATTGACAACAAAATAGAAAAAGGAAATTCATAAAATTTGTATGAACATTTTAATTTCGTTCTTCCTTTTTGTAACCAGCAAAAATTTTACTTATTTTTGGAAATTTTAAGTTGGCAATAAAGTAAGAAAAAAGGGGAATTAAATAATGTTGAATAAAAGAAAAAGAAATTATAAAGAGTTGAACTTTAATCTCTTTTTTAGACTATAGCAACGCATATGGGTTTGGACACGCAAACCCCAACATCTTTGTGGAAGGATAAGGCCATGATAGAAGCTAATGTCGCTGTACTCTACAGTTTCCAAGTAAATGCATATAGAAGAAAAACGAATTGAAAAATAAGTTTTTCTAAATAGAATGGACCTTATCTTCTGTTGAATTGAGTTTGGATTATTAAAAGAACGAATTGTGAAAATGATTTAGATTGGTGAAGATTATTTGCACTTTTTCAAATTGACTTTTGTAATCACGTTATTCCGTGTGACCATTTCTCCCTCAGATGAAGAACGTAACAATAGTGGATCATCACACCGCGTCAGAATCTTTCATGAAGCACCTCGAGAATGAAATAAGATTGCGAAACGGGTGTCCTGCTGACTGGATATGGATCGTGCCACCCGTTTCAGGTTCAGCGACTCCAGTATTCCACCAAGAAATGGCGTTGTATCATTTGAAGCCATCGTATGATGCTCAGGTATTTCAATTTCCAAGCGCAACATTTTACTTTCGTATGACAAAAGAACACTCCGGCAGTACAATAGACCGAGTTCTTTATGGCGTTCATCTGAATTTCAAAAGTACTTTTAATATAAATTTCCCGAAATTGGTAGTAAAATTTATTTTCATGCAATTTTATGCAAATCGAGGTACAGTTTCATTTGTTTCATCCGTAGGATCCCGCGTGGAAGACGCACGTCTGGAAAAAAGGTCAGAAGGACAAAAAATTGGCGTCGAAAAAACCTCGGAGAAAGTTCCATTTCAAGCAAATCGCACGGTAAATATTAACAAAAAGAAGGATAATCAAAAAGTTCATCCCACTATCAGAAGAGCTTTTAATGAAAAATGTGATTTGAAAAAAAAAAAAAAATGTTTAACTTCGCAGTGCAGTGAAATTCACTTCAAAACTATTTGGACGAGCACTATCAAGAAGAATTAAAGCGACAGTGTTATTCGCGACAGAAACCGGAACATCGCAAATGTACGCTGAAAAACTTGGCGAATTGATGGGACACGCGTTTCATTCACAGGTGAGGCAACCGTGAGATCCATTAAATTCAATTTCCATTCTGTCACTTGATGCTTTAATAGCGTTATAAAGTTGCAAATAATTTTATTCAAGCGCTTAACTTTTCGATTGTCGTGTTAAATAGGTCTTGAGCATGGCAGACTATGACATTAGTAACATCGAACATGAAGCTCTTCTCTTAGTTATCACGTCGACATTTGGTAATGGAGACCCGCCTGAAAACGGAGAGGTATAATGAAAAATTGAATCAATTGTTCTGTTTCGACATGATTTTTTTTTCTCATCACGTCTGAACCAAATAGGCTAAACAAAAAAAAATGTTGAAACAACATTTGTTTTAACATTATCTAATTTAATATTTTTCAGGCTTTTGCACAAAACTTGTACGCAATGAAAATGAACGACAATTTGTCTCACAACGATAGTAAAGTAAGGTAAAATAAAACTCAATTGATAACAGAACAAATAATAAAATACAAAAAGGAACAACAACTGTAAACAAATATCAGATAGGAAAAATATTTGTTCGGCAAGCAAACCCTGGAGCGTTAATTGAAAAATATTGATGTTATCTTTTCAGTCTTGCAACGTCAAAATCTTTTATCAAAGCCAACAGTCAAACAGAGGTAGGCAAAGTGAAAAAGCTAGATAGACTGGACTCATTGAGAGGATCGACGACGGATTCACAGACTGATGATACTTTCGGCCCACTAAGTAATGTCAGATTTGCTGTGTTTGCGTTGGGATCATCAGCCTATCCCAATTTCTGTGCTTTCGGTCGTTACGTTGACAATCTATTGGGTGAATTGGGAGGAGAGCGCCTGTTACGTTTGGCATTGGGAGACGAAATGTGCGGTCAGGAGCAAGCATTCAGAAAATGGGCGGCGGATACGTTTGCTGTTAGTCCTTTGTATTCCTGCTCTAATTAGCTGAACTGAAATTACAAGGAAAAAAATTGAAAACAAAGTTTTCCAAGTTTTCCGAATCATCAATATATATGAAACCATTAAATTTACCATTTTAATTACGTTTGTTCGATCGAATTTAACAGAACAATTATTACTTTTTTTTTATTTTCAATCATAAAAGTTTTGAAGAAGAAAATGAAAAAACTTTCAATCAAATATTAATTATTTTTTTAATCCAACTCAGGTTGCGTGCGAAACATTTTGTTTGGACGATGAAGAAACACTACTCGAGGGTGCTTTATCATTAGGTTCCGAAGCACTGTCAGCATCGACTGTCAGATTTGTAAAAGCTGATCCTGAACCTGTGGCAACTGGTAATCATTTAAAATAACATATGATTGTGGAATAAAAACAAAGACACTGAGAATCACAATTGAAAGAAAAGTTATTGTTAAAAATAACAATCGTTTGAATGGGCAGTTAATTCAACTACTAATATAATTTGCAGCTCTTAGTAGGTGTCACAATAGGAACGTCACAACCTGCAACATGCTAAGGAAGACCAATCTAAGTGAAAGTAATTCAGGGTAAAATTTCATTTCTATTCGAGTCGAGTTAACGCGAAATTCGATAAACATTACAGAAGTTCTCGTAACTTTGTTCGAGCCAACTTCGTGAAAGTTAGAAATAAGCGATGTAAAAAAGCTGACTTTAAAAACTCTCAATGTTCTGTCCATTTGAAACTTTTTATTCGCTAAAGGATTAACAACGTTACAAGCACAGGACATGAATGAAAAAAAATGTTTTTCCATTACTGCATACTTGAAATACAGCTCGGTAACAAACTTTTGGATTGAAAATTTTGTCAGTTTTGTTTTCATTCGGTCTTTTGATTTAGAGGTGTGACGTTATTGCTGGAATTGGACGATCTGGCCGGAATGGAAATTGCATATAAACCTGGGGATCACTTAGGAGTTTTTGCCTGCAATAAAAGCGATCTTGTCGAGGAAATTTTAAAACGCCTCGACTCACCATTTGACTTTGACGCTCCTGTTCAATTACAATTACAAAAGCAATCTCACACGCCCAATGGTGATTAGCTAATCAGAATTCAAAGTTTTTTGTGCAAATTTAAAAGGAAAAAAAATCTTATCTTCAAATTGTGAACAATTAAAAAAAATAAAAGCAATTGTTTTTGAATTACAAAAATGTTGATTTTTTTTCTTTTCATCACAGGTATAATAAAATCTTGGATACCTCATGACAGGTACATGCCTAATTCATTGAGAATGATGTTCACCAGATTCTTAGACATTACGACACCTCCAACACCAAACTTGTTACGATACTTCGCTTCGATTGCCTTGAATCCTGCCGAGCAAACGCGGCTAAACCATCTTGCCAATGTATGTTATTGATCATGATTTTAATCGAGTTAAAGGATAGACTTGGTGGCGATGACAAAAAGTCAAGTTAATTTTCAACTGATCAATTTTAAATCAACTTGATTAAATTCGACGACAGCAAAATTGTAACATTTGTAATGAAATAGACATCAGTGCTAATCTGCAATTTACATTACATTTATTGACAAATAATTATCACAAAAAATTGTCAACCGCGAATTTCTAATAAGTTTCCTCGGGAGAACAAAAAACAAATAAAAAAAATATATAAAAGTCGCATTCATATAAAGACCTCGGAGTTAACTGAGTATAAAGTTTTACTTTGTACAAACTACTAACTTACAGCCATTCGTCTCTAATCGGTAGTTCGCACTAAACACGATAAGCCTTCGGCTTGATCGTAAAACGCTTGTACCCATCGATTTGCAACAGCCAATCAGGCAAAGCTCGATTTATGTTTCGTCGGCCAAGTTTTTTTTCGTTTAATTGAATTATGAATACCAGACGAGCAAAAGTTATTGTGATAATAAAGTTGTATTAATGCGTCATATTCATACCACATTCTGTATCCTGTACCTGTTCTTTCAGAATCCCGTGGATTATGAGGATTGGAGGCATTACAACTTCCCAAATCTGCTGGAAGTTTTGGAAGAGTTTCCCTCGGTTAAGCCTTATGCGCCTGTTTTAATATTTCATCTTACACCTTTGCAACCCAGATTTTACAGCATATCTTCATCTCCACTAGTTCATTTAGGACAAATTCACTTGACCGTGGCTGTGGTTCAATATAGAACTAAAAGTAAACGGGCACAAATCACTAATTTCAAACACAATTCTTCAAATAAAAAATTTTCTTACTTCCCCATTACAACTTCACTCACTCGAAAATTTTTTTTCTCAGAAGGAAGTGGACCTCTTCATTATGGTGTGTGTTCAAATTACTTATATGATATCCATGATGGAGACGCGCTTTATGTTTTTGTAAGAAGGTAAGAAAGAATGTAAAATAAACCATTCAAAGTGTAAAACATGATCCTTATAAAATATGCTATGTAGAAATGTAAAACAAGAATTAAATGAGACTTTTTTGTTAGTGCTCCGAATTTTTATATGCCAGCTGATACGAAACCTCCAATTATCCTCGTTGGTCCAGGCACAGGAATAGCACCGTTCCGAGGGTTCTGGCACCATCGTCTGGCGCAAATAAAAATGAATCCTGGTAACGTTACAAGTTTCAATCTATTTACCTCTTGTATTTCACATAGTTCACATTCCCACGAAACTTCAAACATCGCACATTTTCAGGGCAAGAATTCGGTAAGCTATGGTTATTTTTCGGATGCCGAGAGCGCGACTTGGATTTGTATCGGCAGGAGAAAAAGGAGATGAAACTAGTCGGAGTCTTGGACAAGGTGTTTTTGGCTCTTTCACGTGAATCCGGAGTTCCAAAGGTAAATGTCAAAATCAAAAAAAATAAAAAATTTATTCAATAATGAAATTATTTAACCGATTTGTCTGATTCTTTTAGACGTACGTTCAAGATTTAGTTCAAAATGAAGCTACTGAAATTTACAATATGCTCGTAGTTGAGCGAGGTCACTTTTTCGTATGTGGAGACTGCACAATGGCCGAAGATGTCTATCAAACTTTGAAACAAATTATTCAAACACACGGCCAAATGACTGAAAAGGAAGTTGAAAGCTATATGCTTTCTCTAAGAGTATGTATATACCAATAAATTTTTATTAAATTTAAGAAATCGTATTATTAAAGTTGATTAAAACTGGTTTTTTTTTGTTTTTTTTTCAGGACGAAAATAGATATCACGAGGACATTTTTGGGATAACTTTACGCACAGCGGAGGTGCACAGTCGTTCCCGAGAAAATGCGAGGAGCAGAATGGCTTCTGAGCCTTAAGCGTTAACTTTAAACTTTCAAAACTATTTTTGCCTATTAATAATAGATCACTCTTCGAATTTTACATTTTCTAACATATCTCTCAGAAAGTTCTCTGACCTATATCAGCTAATTGTGATTTGACATCCATATATGAATCAACTAAAATCAAAACTTCTAATCTGTAAACTGTTGTTTCAATACGTACTTACGATAAATATCAATACGCACGGGTTGTGTATTTTTCATATTACTATTTAAAATTACATAACACTGTGAATGATATATTGAATTGTATACTTCGTTATCGGTTTGATATCAAACGTACGAGATTTTAGCCTACTTAGACGTTAGTTCTGTGTAAAATTTATCGTACAATCTGTGAATTAAAGTTTTGTTGTACATCTGTGTAAATTCTATTGACTTGTAAAAATCGGAATAAACTGATATGCCAAAGTGGAGTCCAGGTGACTTATTTATGACAAACGATCAACTCATCTTGCCGTCATTTCAGTTTCCTTTAATTCCGATTATATTTTACATAAATATAATTATTATGATACAATAGTGAAAACTAATTTACAAAAGTGGAATAACTTATTGACACGAGTTCAGATGATAATTCATACTTTAATTTTAACAATCGAAAGTATAATTCAAACACAACTTTGTTTCTAAATATAATTTTGACCGATTGAAAAACACTGCTAAATCTAAAAGACTTAGCAAGATAAATCGGACAGGAGATTTAAGAGTAAGGTTATCATCAACCGGAGTCTTTGTTTATTTTGACTTTTTGTTTAACTACCACAAATTGCTGTCGATTCAGTTATGCAGAGCTGTCGTGTCTAAACCTGGTTCATCTTTCTTAGCCACGTTTGCCAGCAGTCTCTTGATTTCTGCGACAGCTTTACCCGGATTCAAGCCCTGCAAAAACAAGAAACCACATTATATATACAACCAGGTCACATGAATCATTTGTAATTGTGTTACGCGCAAAATGATAATTTACCTTGGGGCAAGTTTTCGAGCAATTCATGATAGTGTGACAACGAAATACCGAAAACGGATCTCTGAGTTTCTCCAAACGCTCCTTAGTGTAGTCATCTCTAGAATCAATTATCCACCTGTAAGCCTGTAACAAAAGCATGATTAAGTAGTTGGTAAATAAATTATCCCGGATAATGGCATGACGGCTTTGTTAATTTGCACTACACTAACGTAAATGATTACCTGCATCAGAACTGCTGGTCCCAAGTATTTCTCGCCGTTCCACCAGTAAGCCGGACAGGATGTGCTACAGCAGGCGCACAATATACATTCATACAAGCCATCCTGAAATTTAATCATCAAATCAATCAAATTCATTGATAACAGTTTCAACGTTTCCAATTAACATGACACAATTTAGAAGTAACGAACGTAATTGCTAACTTCGTAACAGCGAATAATCATGTTTATTAAACAAATAAACATGATTGATTAATCAAATGAGTTACAAATACTAAACACATAATCAACGTTCAAAATGTTACCAACCAGTTTTTCACGATCCTGTACACTTTGTAAGTACTGTTGCTTCCCGCTGACTTTGACATCAGATCTTTGCAACCAAGGTTGGATGCTCCGATACTGAGCATAAAAATGATTCATGTCTGGAATTAAGTCCTTAACGATGTACATATGAGGCAAAGGATAAATGTTCAAAGGTTTACTCAGATCTCCGTCAATTTTACTGAAAATAAATAATGAACATAGGTCAGGAAATCAGTTCATTACAGATTTATACGGCGGTTTGATCTTGAAGGTAAGTTTGATTAACGTTCTAATCAAACTTGAATAATTTAATTTACCTAATACAAGCAAGAGTGTTGGTGCCACCAATATTCATGGCACATGAGCCGCAAATTCCTTCCCTGCAAGATCTTCGGAAGGTTAAAGTTGAGTCCATTTCATTTTTTATTTTGATCAAAGCGTCCAAAACCATAGGACCGCATCTAAAAAGGTTAACAATAATTGATCAAAAATTTAGTCAACCAAATTAAATGATGTCATTCATTTTAACAATTCTTTGAAGATAAATTTGAAAACTTGATTCGAGAAAGTTCTTTAATTGAAATGACATTAATGATTTGAATCAATAGTGTAAATAATTAAATAATAGTTAAAATTCTTAAATACGCATATAATGATATTTTGAAGTGAATATAACGTTGTTTTTGTTATTCTTTTAAATTAAGAAACTAGACGGAGCGAGATGAAATGTAACAATAATACTCACTGGTTAAGGTCCAGTTTGTATTCTTTCTGATAAGGTTTTTTCTCAGGCTCGTCTGGATTCCAACGGTAGATGGAAAAAGTCTTCATTCGCACTTCTGCATTTTGTCCCGCAGACACAGAAAACGCTCGTACCTGAATCAGAAACCGTGAAATTAAAATGTCAACTTAACCTGACAACTGACGGGTCGAATGACACAAAATTGTTTATATCCCCCATAAGGATAATCTAAAACGCAAATTTTAAAAGAAATCCATTGTATTTTCGGAGAACGATTGCGTCGACAGATAAAAATTAAGCAACATTGTGAAATGTTATTGAAACAGAGGTTATACGCGACGTAACAAAATTTCTGTCAAACGAAAAGTTCAGTCACCGTATAATATTTCGGAGACAAGATTTTGCACGATAATGTTATGAATTCTTGCGGATGTTTGAGTTTTATTATTTATTAAAAATGAGTCGCGTCGGAGCCCCCAGATCTGGTCGAAGTAAATCAATTGGCGAAATTCAAGTTGTCGAAGAATAAAATGGTACTCACGTGTCTGAGTGCATTTCTGCATGTTTGCGGGACAATGTTGGCCATGATCGCGAAATTTCGTTCAATAAAGTTTGTTTAACTAACAGTTATATAATATAAAAGGATATTGTAAAATGCGGCAAATGTGACACTCCTGCGAAGTACACTACTGTTTGATCGCGCTCAGATGGCGCCACTCAACCTCTCAATGTCGTCAGAAAAAGGTCCCCCGCCCGCAGTCTGCTCCACGAAATTGCACGAAATTTCAGTTTGTTCACGTGTCAGCTCCGTCGATCAGGCGTTAAATAAAAATAAACTTGCTCACCGTCAGCAGCGAGATTTTTTGGAGCTCTTGTAACGCCGTTTTGGATTTCACTAACCAATCCAATCGACGTTGTTACGGTGTTATGACTGAGATGAGAAATTGTGACAGGCGCATTTTGACACATGACTTGCTCGCATTCTGAGTGTCATCGATATCACGCCAAATAACGATGAAAATGTTTATAAATAACGCATTCGTGAATTCTTTTGAAGAAACAAGGCGCAATTGTCACAGAAAAATTGTTTTTCGTTTCGTCAGGAAACGTTCCTGCAGCTGAACCTGAAAACACGTGCACAATAAAAAAGAGTAACTGTTTTTGTTTTGTTTATTAAAGAAAAAAACTTTTGAACGATTTTTGAGATTTATATGATTTTACACTGACACGATGAGTAATCGCATTTTCAAAACGTGCAGGTATATTTTTTGTTTAATAACCAGTTGTGAATTGTGTTTTATTTTTTAATTTGACGATCATTTGATTTTTGATGGAAAAATTGTTTACAGATCAATGTCCAGAGCAGACCAGATCGTGTTACTATTAAGCGTACGTGACAAACCACAGCGTCACTTTCATTCAGCAGTTTTTAATAATAAAATTAAAGAGTATGAGAATCGTAAACTCGTTGGGTATGATCAATTTTTTGTTTTATCAATTTACATTCACGTCTATCAAAAATTTACTTATCAAAATTCTTGTTGAATAATATTTCTTAACAATCATACATTGAACAATTACTTATCACTGTGATAAGAAATTGTAATTAAATATTAAATACAAAATGCACTTTGATGTTTTTATGACATTGAAAATAAATTTAGTTTCTATCTAAAATTAAATTTTCTTATAAATAACGCAGACAAAAGATATTCAAATGGATTATTTGAATGAGTTAAGAAATGAAAAGTTTTTAATAACAATTTTTCATATTTTAGATTCTCCATGGAACAGATATACGAAGTTGTCTCGGATGTAGAGAATTACAAACAGTTCCTTCCATTTTGCAAGAGGTCGGATGTTTTATTGAAGAAAAATAACTTTCAAAAAGCCAAATTGGAGATCGGTTTTCCACCCTTGACAGAAAGTTATACGTCAGAAGTTACGTCGATTTACCCACGACTGATAAAAGCTGAGTGCAAAGACGGGAAACTCTTCGATCACCTCAACACTCTCTGGATTTTCAACCCGGGTCTCAAAAATAATCCACAAACTTGTCTGATCGACTTTTCACTATCTTTTGAGTTTCGGTCTCTCATGCATCATCATTTATCTAACTTATTTTTCAACGAGATAGTTCGACAGATGGAGAATGCATTTTACGAGGAAGCAAAGAGACGGTTCGGTAAACCTTGTATAAAAACTGTTCGGCTGGAAAGATAACATTAATTGTTTTTAAATGATTTATTGATGTCTTTGTGTGACAATTACATCTTTTTTTTAATGTATGCATATTTTTGATGTATATACTTTGTAAAAATGTCGAAGTGTAAATAAATAAGTGAGAAGACTATAACATTTTATACAAAAATTCAATTTTTATTCGAATAAGGCATACATTTTTGTGTCAATAGACATACAATTTCTGATATACATCGGTTACTCTAGATATGAAAAACGAAGTTGTGTAAATTTATGATGATACATTCGCCTGGTCTTCACAAAAACGAGCCTATTCCAAAATTATTTCATGTATAATTTTTGCGAGGCATGACATTTTTTTGCAACCCATGGCAATTTGTTATTTGAAATGTAGCGACTTCGTAGACATTCGTTCTCTATTTGAATTTTCCAAAGAACAGTTACAGCGGAAAGAACCTCGATGTAATTTAGGGAATGTCATAAGAGAGAGAAAGTTGGAAGACTAAGAATAATTTTTAGTTGATCAATTTTTCAATAAAAATTTGTTAAACAACATTTTCATGTAAAAATATAAATTTCCAAACGATGAATAGAACGAGGGATGTTTGGCGATAATGATCCATCGAGGAGTAACAAATTTGATCTCATTAAATTGCAAATCGTGGTTTTAAGTACTCTACTGTACTATATCAAGTTGTAGCAGTGTAATAACGTTCATTTAACTGCATACTTAAGTCCTTTGATAAAAAAAAACATCAGTAAGTATTCATAAATGCATAATTACGATCGCACTTAACGTAATAAGTATGGCCTAAAATAAATTAAGATCATGATTGTCAGTTATTAACTTTGCGCGGTGGTAAATGGGTAAAGCGCAACTTGCTACAAGTGTTGCTGCCTGGCTTTTGTACGATTTGCGTTATTTATTAGAGTATTTTAACAACTAATGACGTGTTAAATAAGAAGCAAAAAATCGATTCAGTTTTGTCGAAGGACACTTTTCCGATGAAACAAAATTCATCAACAGGATTGTTTTTATTATCGTATTATTCAGACCTATAAATTGAATTTCTTTGACACATCGATTTTTTGCCATAAATATATTTCTCTAATTATTAGTTTTTGTTAATAATAAATTGGTCCACATTTTTTTTCAACTCTGAAAAATGTGCACCAACATTTATCGATAACAATGTTAGATAAATTACAGCAATATACAAAGTGCACAGTATCGTAGAATAATGAATCCAAGTGGTACAGTTTTTTCTTAATATTTGCCACATTATTTGCAAATATTGGAAGGACTACAATAGGATTCTTTAAAGAGTCAGTGATTGGATCCTTAGTTACTTGTAAGTCGGTAGAATGAGATTACAAATGTTCGAAGATCAGGACTATTGATTGGGTGTTCCTTACATTTCACTATGAAAATTCTACAAAAGTATATAAATATTGTAAAGATTTATAAAATTGAGTTTGGACACATCAGTCTTGGCAAATGGTAGCACCAAAAACTTTGCGCGCGTTCGTGTAAACATGAATATATAAAACGTTTGTTAGAAATCAAAGTCTCATGAAATTGTTAATTCGATTTGTTTATAAGTAATTATAATCATCATTTGATTGTAATTTTTCATATTCTACAAAATGTATGAAAATGTGTAAAAAAATTCTTCAATTTGAAAAGACAAAATCTTTTTTATTAGCTCATAAATAATTAGAACTGTCGTAGTACACACAAATAAATAGATGTTAACGAATCGATTTAAAATAATTCAAACACTGTATAAAAAATATATCTATGCGTATAATTTTTAAATGACAAATCATCCAAAACGTGGTCGACAAAAAAAGCAGTAATAAATATATAAAAACTTGACCTTCTCTTTAAATGAATACATATTAGTGAAATGTAAAGAAAAGTAAAGCTTACTTTTCCGTTTGTACTTTTGACACAAGCTAATACTGCAAAAACAGTGCTTTCTTTATATTCAAAAACGAAACGGATAGGCCTGAGGCAAGATAAACGAGAAACAAAAAAAAACAACTACACGAAACACTTGTTCTACTAACACGGCCGTCCCGGTTGCGACGGTTATATCACATTTCGTTCGAATTCACGTATATTTGAAATCGTCGACTTGAGAATTGTGGACGTTCGAGTCTAAGTACTATTTAGTCAGTATGGCTTGCTTTTATTAAATAATTTTGTTCATTTACTTCACTCTCCGTCAAGTCACTCAGTGTTTGAAGAGAGCTTCACTTTCCGGAGACCCATCAAGATCATCTCGATGTTTTTGCAGGTTTCCAGATAACGTCTGATCCGGCCTCCGTCTTTTGAAGAAACCAAGTTTCCACAAAAGAAGAGTCAGCAACACCAACAATAACAGACCAGCTAAAACTGCCACGATTATTATCCATATCGGTACCGGTTCAGCTTCCTGCTGGTCTTGTAAGTCTGGACGCGCTATAGTTTCAGCCTAAAATTTTAAAATAAAATTTAATCACGACATCCTATACGTATCTGTCAAAGATGTTACAATGAAAAAAAAATAATTACAATCGCAATGTCATCCTTGCGATTTTCCTGCTGGATCACCACATGAGGTGGTATTATAATCTTCGCATTTGATCCAATCTTGACTATATCAACTTTAGGATAGTCTTCAACTAGCGTTGAATTCCACAGTCTGAAATAAAATTATTAGAATGAATAAAAACAATTTTTCCATTCAAAGTATAATTGAAAGCAAAATTATATTCTATTAATCCACCTTGCTTTGACTACAATGGTCGCTTCTTGCTTTTGTTGCAAATTGTATATTGTGCAAGTAATATCAAAGCACTTTGCCGTTCTGCTCTTGCAGTTCTAGGGAAATGAAAGAAAAGATAGATGAAAAGATTGTAATATTATTCAAAGAGCAGCAAATAAAATTAATTGGTAAATGAAATCACCATTGATACGACTTGACGTCTGCGTCCATCTTTATCAAAAACAATCTTTGTATTGACGACTTTTTCCGTGTCTCTTCTTGTTCTTAAGAAGTTGGTTGTATGATTCATTAAAGTATAAGATGCAGGTGTTGGCGCGAAAATGGGATCTATATCATCCAATCCCACGCTGCCTGGCAACTTGAGTGGATTGGCTGCGTGCCCTGCTGGTAATTTACATTCACCGTCTCCTAAAGCTGAATAAATTAAATTTAGTTCTTTTATTCATGTCGCTTAATGCAAAATCAGACATTCATTGTTCTTACCTTGAACAGTGGGTATTTCTTCCAAGTATAAAAGCCACTTTCCGTGAGCTTTATCATTCGCAACTTCATAAGGCCAGGAGATAATGACATCTAAACTGCTGACTTTCCAAGGACCCTCATTGAATATCTCATAAATGTGTGATACTCTTGGTCCGATATCGTTCAAATGTTTCATCGCAGATTCGCCAATTATTGGCCCTCCGTAATATTCTCGTTGTGACTTCGCGGTACTAAACAATGTAAAATAATTATGAAGTAATATTTCAAACAACAGTCTAGTTAGAAAATTGCTCTGAGGATTACCCTTTGATAGACAGTTCCGCTCTTTTAAGTACAGTTGCATACAAATTAATTGGCGGTTTCTCTTCAGGCTGCCACGAAGTTGAATTGGTGAACACAGTGAATTTCAACTGCGACTCATTGTCTTCCAGACCCTTGGGATCAAACCTAACTTGGATATTCACATTTTTGTCTTTTTTGAACGGGTTTCCGATGGAGCAGGAAACGATGGTGCTATTGAAGAGATTACACGTGACAGAGTCGTTGCTCTTGCTGGCAATGTAATTCAGACCGGCTGAATGGGTGATGAATAGCTGCGCTTCATATGCAGATTCACCAGCATTCGTCACGCTAATGTCAACAATTACTTCCTCTCTTTCGCCTAAAAGGAGCTCATAAAAGTTTGGCCTTGTGGATGAAGCTGCAATTAAAATAATTACAATTGGTAGATTGAAATGTTCACAAATAATTCATTTTCATTATAATCGTTCTCACAATTACCAGAAAGATCCAATTTAGCTTGTAATTGCAAATCACTTTCGCAAATATCATTGTTTCCACAATCTTTCTGGAAGGTTGCCTCGAAAATCCGAGCTGCTTCTTGTTGGTTCAAAATTGGATAAAGATTAATGTCTGACAACTGTTCTCCTTCACGAGGCATTATCGGCTCTTCTTGGATTAATGTATAATTCAATCTGAACTTAATTGGTGATTGAATATCACGAGTATTCTCCTAAAAATCAATTAAAGATTTAATTAATTAGAATTTATTAAATACCAAAATTTAGTTCTGTCTATTTTTATACACCTATTTGTGCTTGAATTTTATAATTCGTTTTCCTTCGAACAGAAATTTTTTTTTTATATCTTCGAGAAACTCACTTTCAAATACACCGTTTCTACTTGGCAATGAATGGGGTTGGACGAGTCCAATGTGACAACTCGGTTGATGTAATTCTGTCTAGTGCCGCTTTTGCCGAACCAAACTCGCGAAAACTTTTTGCTTCCGGAATAAGTTTCCGCTTCAATGAAATAATTCAGTGACAAGTATTTCATATTGTCGTTTTTCAGAGACTCCGCTTTACAACAAGCTTCGAAGGTAATGCTACAACAGAACGGAAAAAAGTGTCACTCTCACGCTCATTTATAACAACTGAATTGTTTACCCGCACAAGTATCTTCGCGCTGGATGATTTACCAAGTGTAATTTGATTCCGTATCTCCCGTACAGCCAGTTCTGTTTGGATCGATAGGCTCTATTTTATTGTTGTACGATCTATTTGGGCGCATTTGCCGAATATAAGTAGAAATGTCAATGATTTTCCTTGCCCTTAGAAGGGTCACTGCAGCGTCGTCGTAAGCTCCAATTAATAGATCTGGATATCCGTTATTGTCCATGTCTAATCCTCCACTCAGGGAGTAACCAAAGGTTTGTACCGGCACAGGAGTATCCTCCGAGTGAATCACCTGAAATAAATGAGTTTTCGTTTGACGTTAATGCAATTTCATCACATACGCGTTTTTTCAAAGTATACAAATTTTACCTGTGATGGAGTTGTTATAATTCCCTTTTGAGATCCTAGATAGATATACACGGTTCCTTTCCCTTCATAGGGTGCCCCAATAGCTAAATCTTCGTATCCATCTTTGTTCAAATCACCAAGATTAGCGAGAGCAAAACCAAACCTGATAAAAAAATCGATTTACCATACACTATACAAAATAATCAATTAAAAAATTTGTCCCGAAGAATATGAAATGAAATCAACCTCGATTCCTGTTGCCGTCCGACCAATTTCACGGGCTTGCACTTGTCCTCATGCAACTGTTCTTTGCGACTTTTGCAGAGGTTGCTGTAGATGTACACAGCACCTCCCTCGGATTTATCAAAGTAGAAAGGCGCGGATACAATTAGGTCGGTAAGCCTGAAAAAATTATACATCCCATCAATCAAACTCCCCGACGGACTGAGTGTCAGACAAATTGATAGACGCGATCAATCATTACTTGTCGCCATTCAAATCAGCTGAAGCGATCTGGTATCCGAAACTAGAACCGAATTGCTCTCCGTCGAGTATCATGACAACCTCCATATCCTGCACGTTATCGTGACGGTTCAATAGAATAACTTGACCCGTTCCATTTGAACGAGGCGCTCCGGTTGCGTAGGAGAGAATTTTACTGTCAAAGAAATTTCCCACTGTCACTGACATACCTAAAATTAAAATACATTTTACATTCAATTTGAAATTTCTCTTTTGGTAATTTAAGTTCATTCAATTTTTATTGAAACGATTGAAATTTGTGGTTTGTCGAAAAAAATTATTATCGTTACCCAGGTAGCTATATTTCTTAACAGGCGAGGTCTCCTGCATGGGTACATTGTAAACAGTGTTATCTCGATTCAAGAATTCTTCGGAAACGGTGAACAGATAAATCGTCCCTTTCCATGTGTGAGGCCCAGGCGTGCCTATCACGACACGATCTTCGGAAGTCAGCATTCCGCTTGTGCCAGCTTGACAAAAGCCGAATTGTTCGTGGGCTCTGTTACATAATCAAACATCAGGAATGCAATCAATACGTAATAGCGATGAATGGACTGGTTTGTTCGGTTCAACGCGATGAACGAAAAAACGTGCATACAAAAAGTTGGGTGGTGTACAATGAAATTAGCAAAAACTAAAATTGTTAGATGACTTTCTTGCGCGAGAATGCACATTGGCGTAACTCAGACCATGATTTGTCTATAAATAAAATTAAAAGTTTCGTCTGATCGAGATTGATGCGGAATGAGCTGAGAGACTAAGTAAAGAATGCCAGACAAATGATCTCACTTGTTCGTAGGTTTCCCTGAGCATGGTTTCTTCAGATCCAGATACTTCAGGTCTTGCGTTAATATATAACATTGTCCCTGACCCCATCGCGAATCTGCTGTTTTTACTATGTGTCTGTGAGCGCAAACCTGAAATACAACCAAACAAAATTTCTCTATTTTTCAATCATTTTTAATAACAATAAAATATGTTAATTTTTATATATAAAAAAAATTTTTTAGCTGCTCTATTTCGAATTTTTTAAAATAATAATAATCTGTTTTATAATGTAATATTTCTTTTGGGGGAAAATGATTTTTCTTGCTCTAATTTAAATTGTTTATTCAATTGGTTCATTTGAGAATTTATTCGTAAAGCTTGAAATAGCATTTTGTGGACTAAAGTCAGCGACTTCATTTCCTGTTATGAAATACAAACCAGAACTTTGCCACCTTTGCCTTGGCTGTGCACTGTAACTCCGAGCCACTGTCCATCCTTGATTTCGTCATTCAGAGGCACGGAAAGATCGTCAGAGTCGAAGCCTGAAATAAATCAAAGCGTGTAAGCAATTGTGCAACTTGCAATTACATATCAAAACGAGCAGGTGGTGTGCTTGAAACTGCTTCAGGTGTTGAGACTCAAGAACGATCACATGAAAATGAAGTCACAACCTCTCCAGCAGGCAGAGGCTTGATTGACACAAGACAGGAGAGATATCACATTTTCATTATTTTCTTTTTATTCAAAAACGAACAAAATAAACTCAAAACAAATTAAACATTTCCTAAGTTGGATTTCTGAACGGTTAGTTTCTTGTTAGATGTTAATTCTCACGACACTGTTGTTTCCAACTACTTTTTAAATTGTTAAATTGATTTTAATACATTACGAGAAAAGAACTATTTCATGACAACCGCTTGTTAAGAAATTAATGTTACTTTAAATAAATAGTATTGGAAAATTATTGAAAACTTGAGATTGTACAAGATGCGAAGATGAAGGGTAATGGATTATGAATCGTATGATGAGATGGACCATGGATTTATTTCAGCGATGATTGATAAGAGGCAAGAGAGAAAAATCGTCAAACAAATTTATAAGCGTATTCAAATTGGCAGCAAGCTTTGTTGAACATTTTTGCAAAATGCAATTCATAAGCGAAGCTCACAAAACTTGGGCTGCATTTCAGAGTTGCTGTAAAAAAAGTTGTACAGTCACTCGGTGAATATATTTTTTTTCGGATAGCTTTTTAGTTCAGATTAATTGCAGGGTTGGAGTTGAAAAAATTAGTCAAGTTGATTAATTAGAAGTTTGTGGCATTCTTATGGTCGTAGAAGCACATTTTTTACATCATTTCAGAAGTGTCCTGGTTGTTATATTAAACTTGAAGTCAAACGCTTGCGGTTAATCACGACAAGCGTAAATCAACTTGTGGTTAAGCACAGCAAAATTGCTCATGCTCGACAGAAAATTTTGATTAGTAAATTCGTCGTGTCGTGCACTGGATAAGTTTTTTTTTCATTCGGCAAAATAATACAAAACGTAAAAAAAGACACTCGAGAACTTTCCATTCAGTTCATTCGAATAAGAACTCCATGGGCTCACTTACTTGACTCATAAAGACTTCCCTCTGCTTCTCGGAAAACCAAAACATAATGTAATGTGAATTATTCTTGTCAGTGGAAGTGTAAGGGTTTATAATTAATTAATTTTTTTTGTTTAAACATAATCAAAATGTTTTTTTTTTAATGTTGGAAATCACTAATGATCAAATGGTGAAATTCTAATTTCTTTATTGATGAACATTTTACGATTTGATTATTAGTTGTATTGTGAATGTCATGTAGATGTGATGTAAAATCAGGTTTCCAAATAAAATTCACTTTTTGACTTTTTCTTTTTTTATTATATTATTGTAACTTTTTATTTGTCACAATTGCCACATCGCTACTCAGGGAGCACTAATGTAGCCATAATTACGAGCATAATTACAAAGATCAACTTCATTTGCGTAAGAATTGTGTTATCTAATTTGACGTTTCCTCGTTTGATAAAATGAGTCAATTTTTGTCTATGCAGTTTTAGTGTCAATTAAATAGTTCATTTTAATTGCACTACTAAATTGCTCTTCACGTGTGCAATTACAATAAAAACACTAAAAACTATTTAAACGAACAAAAATTAAAATTATAATAAACAAAATTAAATAAATTCTTTCAATCAGTGAATACACGAATGCGTGATTTCCAGTGATCCATTACTTTGAGTACTACTTGTACACTAGACATTTATAGCAAAATCTCGAGCAAAATCTATTACTACACCGAACTCGAAACGTCATTCAGCCAGAAAAATCTAACATAAACCTAAATAACCGACGGATTTTACTGTTAAATTCTGTTACTTGCTGAATTCAGAATGTGACAAGGAATAGATTTGAAATTCTAAAATAACCAAATTCTAAACAGGAATGTGACCATTCATCAGACTCTATTGCATAGTATAAATATTTACTTCCAAACTAAAAATATATATATTTTTTATTTATTTATTAATTTTATGTAAGATATCTATCTTACATAAGATAGATCTAAAAATATTCACAATTTTGTATTACTTGACAACTTTTTCAATAAGATAATAAATAAATAAAAATAAAGGTAAAAATATTTTGTTCGCAAAAAGTGAGTGCAAACTTTACTTACTCAATTTGCCATCTGCAATGACCTGTGTGCAATCATTTGTCTTGGTTGTCAAAGGGCACTGCCACAGTGCTCCAGATCTGTTAGTTCCCGGCTGGATATTTTGATCTAAAGGTGCGCCTACTAACATCCTAAAAAAGAAATTATTTAAATTTAATTTAATTTTGAGTTAATTATAAAATTGGAGACAATTATTAGCATTGGAGAAACATAAATAAAACAAGTAAAGAAAATTGAAATGATGAAAATAAAGATAAAAGGATCGATACAAATTTGAAACAAATTGGATGCCAGGTCAGCAGATGTGCACCATAACGATGATTTTCAAAAACCTTGTTTTGGGGCTGTAAAAGTGCATATCACATGACAGAGAGAGGTCATAATGGCATCACTATTTTTCAAAACCCATTCGTTATGGGTCTTGTGAGTTTGAAAAGAAAAGGTGTTTATTTAAACTGGTACACATTCAAAAACATATAATTTATTACAGGTCTTCGTTAAGGTGCATTCAATTTTTATTCACCTATTTAAATTTTGATCAAAAGTCAATAAGACCCGAAATAAAAAACACGAAATATTTTAGGAAACGAATGGGAATGGAGAAACCCATAATTTTTAAACTGTATATAATGGGATTGATTTTAGATATGTATTATTATACATGAGTCATCGACATGTGCACAATGGTGAGAGATAAACACTTGGAAATTATGTAATAATATTAATCTGCTAAAGCCGCTTGGATGTTGACAAAACTGTTGGACAAAGTTAGAGTCAGGCACATTCTCCAACTATCAACACCTGCATTTTTATCTCAGAAACAATGTGCGAAAATTCACACGCCCATTTTTGCTTTCTTTTTTAATTTTCCCAAAATAAAAAAAAAACATTTTTTAACAATTGTATAATTGCATTTTCATGTAAAAAATTAATTAAAATAAGATTAAAGAAATAAGAAATAAAATCTTGTTGCACAATGTCGTAATACATCGACGAAAAAAATGAATTAAAAAATAGAAAGTGAAAAGAAGTAAAGTTAAATTCATAACCAGTAAAGATGTAATTCCAGTGGGAGATTGGAAAAAGAATTTATAAACACTAAACTGAAGCATAACAAACAAGCCTAAACCGACACCATAAACTGAATAAAAAAAGAAGTCTGCAGAACAAAGGCGAGGCAGAAATGAAACCGAATATAAAAACCATAAAACCGCAGAACGGGTGAAAGAAAAGGAGACGAAAAAAAGGGAAGAATCCGGCAGCGAGGATGAATGGTGGGATTGTTGACGCTCACCAACTAGTCGTGTCTTTCTCGCCGACTTCCTGGTGCTCGGCCACGGAGAAGCCGAAGTAGGAACCGATCGCGCCTTTCTTGATGACAGGTATCCGCGGCTCCAAATTGAACGTGGACACATGACATATGCAGAGGGCGAGCAGCACGTACGTTGAACCCTTCATTTCGGATAGGTGTCGGCGCCCAATCGCGCGTCCATAAGATGCTGAACGGCACGTCACTCGACGACCAAGTACCGTACGCGTCACACAAAAATGCCCACTGGCGTCTCCTTTCTCACCTCAAGACCCCGTTTCCCGTATCATCGGAATCCACCCACGCGCGATAATCTCGCCTCCCTTTGAATCTTGAATACGCTGAGATGCATGAAAAACAATCAACCTCACTTTGTTGGCAACACTGACCAGGGCCGGAGATGAGAAAAACTATAAACAATAATATTTTTTTTCTTTTAATTCATTTACTTCGCAACTAACAGGTTAAAAATTTTTTCTAATTAAAAATATTTTGCAAGAACGAAAATATTAATTGTTTGTACTGTTTTTATTTGAAAATTTAATATTGATTATTTAAAAAAAAGTTCGAATGCAATTCCAAATGATTTATCGCAAATTGAACAAAGTGAATAATGAAAAATGAAAAATAATACTTTTTTCCTTCTTGTCCACTACCACGTTTTTTACACGAGTAAACATCTAACCACGTGACACACACCCATAATCCGTATTACCAACAAAGTTACTAGCCCTGTAATATAACTTGACAGATAAAATCCCTAGGAACTTTCCCTTTAAATCCCCTTTTCTTTTGCTTCAAAATCATTGGCTTGAAAAAACAATAAACAATTACGATGGCAAAATTATAAATAAAAATAAATAAACGTTGTACGCATCCCATTGTTTAGATTTGATTCAGTCATATCTGTTGATAGAAGATTGTGATTTATTGCAGTCCAAATATGGTTAGACACAAAATCAATTGGCATCACAAAAGTGGGCTTGGTTCTCATATCGCCGCACTGTTACCTAGCAGACGACAGCTCGAAAATAAATTCGAGTGACAAAATGGAGCAGGGTGACCTGTCGCGCGCGATTAACCTGCTCCACCTGCGCTGTCAATAATCGACGCACCATGCTCGGTCACAGGATGTTTCGCTCGGGCGTCACACGGCCGAGGACAATGTAACCGGGACGTTCGCACTCGTGTCCATCGCGTTGCACTTGTCGCGACACGAGTCCCGTTCTTCACACACCGATATTTAATTAACGCGACCGAGTTGATTGTCAATAAATATCACGAATGCCTTTTGTGCTTGCAAGAATGTGCGTAGCGTTTGATCCGAAGCGAATGCAGCCCAGTGCGACATGTAAGTATCAGTTTGTGTACATTGTTTACATTTTTTTCACAATGTAAACAATAAAGTGTCAAAAGATTTTTATTAAAACAATATTTTTTATTACTTATTATTGCTGTCGTGAAAAGTTTTATATTTAAACAAATTATTTCTCATCTTCATGTTGAAATGTCAAAAAAAAAATGTTGACATTTATTTTTTAATTGTTTTTAATGAGAAATTGTATATTTCTTTTTCCTTTTATAAAACTCCTTGTTCTACTTTTTGTTGTAACTTGTTATAAACTTTTCATCTACAGTATAAAAGTACTGGCACCTGCTACACGTATGTAAAAAGTTTATGAACTTTAACGGTAATGGCTGTGTACGACAAACATAACATACTCTAAAACTTTTAAAATATTAAATTTCATCCTTGTTGAATTTTCAACTCCTGCGATTTCCTGCAGGATATCCATCAATTTTATACACTGTTCCTGTTACACGTTCTTTTTTGTTCAAACTGGAATTGCGACTAATTGATGTCGCAAAAAACATCTGCTGATCTTCTGTTTCGTTCTTCCTACTGCAGGTCGCTCAAGATGATGAGAGTTAATTTCAAAACAATCTTGCTTCTATTGATTACCGCTGGATTGAGTTCGCTGCTCACATCATGGAATTATTGTGGCAATTCCTTTTTTCTACGAAACGCAGATTGGAAATCTCAACTGCAGCACAAAGTGAGTTTCTTTCTTCCTTTTTAAATGGATCAGATTTGAATTTAGATAATCAACCGGTCATTTTCAATTGCCATTATTTTGTGCCTCCAGGATAAGAGTAACGAACTTGGGTACCAGGAGATTGATTGCAATATAAACGGTGGTTACTCCGTTGGCTGTCGAAAAGAAGGGGATGAAGTTTACATTCCGTTTTCTTTCATTCATAAGTATTTTGAGGTAAGATATATACTCTCTTAAATTCTTTTCAATTTACAAAAAAATGAATACTAAATTCAGCCACTGTTTCGTTTCAGATTTACGGGAAATTAGCTTCGTACGATGGATTGGAACGGTTCGAATGGTTGCACAGTTATTCAAAGATTATTACCCCAAAGGGCAAATATGAATCGCATGGAGTATTCATGACCTTTGAGAATTACAATGTGGAAGTGCGCGATCGAGTGAAATGTGTGAGTGGTATCAACGGGGTACCAATCTCCACTCAATGGGAGAGCCAGGGTTATTATTACCCGACGCAAATCGCGCAGTTCGGGTTGTCCCATTACAGCAAGAACTTGACCGAGCCCTACCCGAACAGAAAGCTAATTGAGGATGCGGAAAAAATCAAGCAGGATTGGAGCGTGCCTCAGGGGTCCTTACTGAAACGAGTGTATGACAAACAGTCAAATAGTTACGTTCTGAAATACGCCACGCCAGAAACAAGCTCGTCGGGCATCTCGCTGAAGCTGGACCATCTGCTGGATTTTGTTATGAAATTTGATTTGTGCACGCGAGACAATGGTAGCGTTATCGTAGCTCTGCAATCCAGGGAGAAGAAAGATAGTTACTATCTGCACTATACCATGAGCAATGTTGTTTTAAGGGTTTTGAATAATCACATCTTTTATGGCATCGGAACGACGAATAACTGTTGGAGGAGGTTGACGAGGGACTTGGTTGTTGATCTGCAAAAAGGTCTTAGTGTAAATGATAAATCGAAAAAGAAGATATCAAGATTTAAATTGAAGGTAAAGTGACGGTCAATGTATTTATTTCAAAAAAGTTTCTTCTCGTGTGAGAATTTGTGCGTTTGCTAAATCTGTTTTTACACCGCTAAATGTGTTTTTCAGCTTGTTAAAATAGTATTAAACGGTTCTGGGATGATAGACAATCTAACGTTATCGACTAGCGAGCACATGGAACAATTTTTTGATGCGGCGCGATGGTTTGTTGCCAATCAAAACACAACTTCTGGAGGTTGGCCCAATCATGTCAGAAGAAAAGTTGCAACTGGCATGGGTGTTCTCGAGCCTGGATGGTAAGTTAATCATCAAAATAATCAAAAACATTAAAAAAAAAAAAAAATAAAAACCTCGCATCATCTCAATTAAAATTTCATTCCAGGTATTCCAGCATGGGACAGGGACACGCGATGTCCGTCTTATCACGCGCATTTTACCACACAGGCGAGGAGAAATACTTGAACGCAGCAGTCCGGGCTATGAGACCTTTCGAAGTTCCATCTAGTAAAGGTGGCTTTGCAGCGATGTTTCTTGATAAATACGTTTGGTACGAAGAATACCCGACGACACCCCCGTCGTTCATCTTGAATGGATTCATCTACTCGTTGATCGGCCTTTATGATTTAAAAAGTATGCTCCTGGCAGCTGATCGAGACTCTCAGAAGGCGTCGCAGTTGTTCGACCAAGGTATGAACTCGCTGAAGAACATGTTGACTCTTTACGACACAGGCTCAGGTACCACTTACGACCTGCGTCATTTTACCTTGAAGACTGCTCCGAACTTGGCGCGATGGGATTACCACTCAACGCACATCAATCAGCTCCTTTTGCTAAACACCATAGACAATGATTCTATTTTTACAACCACAGCCGAACGATGGATCGGCTATATGAACGGCAAACGGGCGGCGCATAATTAATATAATTCAATTGCAATTTTTTTCTTCGCTAGCTTTCGTCATTCTTAAAAGCTTTTAATGAATCGGACTTATTATTAATTAAAGACGAGTCACTTTTTTGTAAATTTGAAATGTAAATAAGATCATTAATTTTATTGAAGATAATGAAGAGTTCAGATGTAACTGGACGGCTCTCAGAGTACTTAGTGAAGAAACAAAAGTCAGCAGTTTATATTCTAGTTAACCAGACACCAATAGATCTCTTTTTGTAGTTTTGTCGTACTTGCTTCAAGAGACATTTCGCCTCTTTTTTTTCCGACTAAAACAACTAGATGTCTCGAATGAAGTAACCATCTTTATCGACGATGATGGCCCAATGAATTGATAGTATTCAGCGCCAACAAAAGGAGAAAGAAGAAGAATTTCGCCTCTTTGTTTTTACGTAATTTAAAATGCAGTGCAATCCTTCCCTGAAGCTTAATATAATGAGATAAGAAAAAGAACGTGATTGTAAAAAAAAGAGGATCTATTATGAAGTTCCCCGATAGACAATACCAGTTTTGTAAACCGTTTGCGTGACAAATTAGAAGTGATTTGTAGAATAGGGTTACTCGATCCGAGAGGCGTTAGTGCCACGTCAATTCGCTTTTTCATCCACGAACGTTTTACGTGATGATGATCTGAAATTGGATCAACCACATGTATCAATGTCAATAAGACGGATACATGAATGTAGAGTTGCTAAAATGATCTTTGTACAAGAGACTGTTCAGAGCTATGTATAATTTTTATATAATTTTTTAACACTTTTTTTCATCGTAGTACTTAATGCACAAAGTTTTACGTTTGTTTTATTTGATTGTTATATTGTTTATCGAATCTGAGTTTAAACGCAGCCCTTTCCTGTGCCAAATATTTATATTCCTTTTTTTGGAACATCAAAGGGTTGATTTAAGTCCACAAATTGACATAGTTTTTCAGTCCATGGAAATTGTGTTTGTTAATTTAAAACATCCCTTACGGAAAAATGCTACAGAAGCCTATATTGATTACAGAAATTTCTGTGGTTTTGCCCAATTTACTACAAAAAATATTGTAGTTATATATAATAACTATAAACATTTGTAGTACTTTTCCGTAAGGGTATTATTGTAAAATTGTTTCCATTGTAAAGTTTCAGTTTATTTTAGATGTTCCGAAGTACTTAACATTCATCAAGTTAGACTTAAAGATGTATAATTGATGTTAATATTTCAATGGACGAAAAAGAGTTAGCACTTTGTGGAAAAACAGTATCTTGCCATGCTATAGTGATTACAAGGTTGTAAAGTGTATAGTCAAATTAAACCTCAAATACGACAACTGTAAACAATTAGACCAACAGGGTAGAAGTGATGTCGGTGATAACGTTAGGTGTTCACTAGATATATCTCGATTACCGAGTGATGCTCAGAGTACCAGTGTATAAATTACCATTCCATTTTGATTTACCAATAGAACATATAACTTTCTTACTAAAGACACTTTGTATCTCTAATAACGAAGAAAAAGCAACACAAAAAAACCTCGAAATACTCACTGTATAATTTTTGTTAACAGAACTTTTGAAAAGTTTGATTTAGTTGTAGGTTGATTGAACAATGAAAGTGCAAATTAATTATAAAAGCTCTTTTGCCGTGAACAGTCGTACTTTCTTCTACGAACGCGGAACTGATTGTTTGTATAACTAAGAATTTTGTATTGAAAAACATTCCAATGGATAAAACTTAAGGCGACGAAATGAGAATGAAAGAAAGCGCTTTAGCTAGGCCTTTTAGCCCCTGTGCTTTCGTTTTGTATCCCTTTGTATCACTGCAGAGTAACTGTTATAACATAGTGTATGTAAATTATTTATGTAACGCATCCATAGGATCACTAATTGTAAGAAAAAAAGTAGTATTTTTTCATCGAGAATATTTTTTTGCGAATTCTACCTGCTGCGAGAGAAAAGAAAGAGAGAGAGAAAAAAAACTTTTAATATTCAAGTCTATGCGAAGTAATGTCAATATGAATGTGAATTTTTTTCATAAACAATTCAATTGGTGCTAAAAATGTATATTCTATAATTTTTAATACAAATTTTTCTTTTCTCCAAACGGGAACAGTTTTGTACTCTTCATATTGCATTACTTGCACAAGTTGAAATGGCTCAAATTTTGTAAAGAAAAATGTTCACAAATTGTATTGTACGTATGTACACGAGAGATGGTTTTTGATTACACAATTTGTTCCTCACTGTTGTGATTTCGGTTTAACCTTGATTGTACCGCGACAAATGTAAATAATTGAGATGAAAATAATTTATACTAAAGAGAGATTTTAGACCGTATTTATCGGATGAATTTCTACGTTAATACAATTGTATATTCGCCGCTGCGAACATCAAGCGATGAAATTGTGCGAGAAATTATAGATTGAAAAGGCAGCAATGGTACATGTATAAATGTACTTTATTTTGACACAATAGCTTTACTGTTAACAATTGAAATAAATATTATTTATTATAATTCAAAGAATAAAGATTTTCACATTATTTTAAAATAAAAGTCGATGCGACAGGCACGTAGACTAAACTGTCCATGAAAATATATACGCTTAGACTTAAAGTTATACTTGTGAATTACTCATCGCACCTGATTTTGATTCTGACTGCTCAATTAACCAGACTGAATAAAATCATCTGATAACTATTTACATTGAATTAGCGAGCATAATATTTGTACGTGACATTTGATCAATTGAGCAGTCCAAATCGCAAATAATATCAACTCCAAAATGAATTGGAATACTTTCATTAGAAAAGCAATTTGAATTGTTGATGAAAATAATATGCATTTGATGCGCTACGTGTTGGAAATTTAATTTGTTCGATGAACGGTGTATGATTAATGTTTAATCGGGCACATTATTTGTACATGTAAAAAGAAGGCAAGAAAAAATGTAAATTTAGAGAAATAGATACAATTTACGTGAAAATCATCTGACTTTTATTATTTCTAAGATAGAAAAAAAAACAATAGAATTGTTATATGAGGGTGTCTAGCTTGTACAATTAGACTAGAATAAAAATACAATCAGCTACGTGATCAAATAAGACCGGTTGAATTTTTTTGAATTTTTACAATTGATTGCACTAATAGCATAAATTATATATCTGTACAATTATATTCACCTGAGAAACAATCAATTGACATTACAGTAAACATCGAAACAAACGTAACACACGCACTAGACACCGGATTTCAATCGAGATCAATCGGACAAAATCCACAATTTACAAAATCATCTTTACAACTCTTCGCCGCATCAATTCTTATTTAAGACTTTACAAACGTTCCTTTAAATCCATTTATAAAATCTCCACCAAACTCGACACATACTCTGTCGTAATATAATTTCAAGCATCCTCAACCAAAACAATTTACTTTAAAATTCCATACATCCTACCGTGATATGAACAAGGAAACCATCAACGTTATCATAAAAGCTGGATTTGTTCTACGTTAACAATCTTCGCTTGTTCCATTGGTCGTTCATTGATATAAAAATGCAGTGTAAAACCAAAGACAATGTTTTTTTTCACTGCACTTTCATCAACGTGCATAACTCTTTAACAATCGATAATAAGCATGAAAAATTTGATAACATCTGCCTAAAAAGTTTAGTGTTTATAATTTCAAGTGATTACGTACTATGAAAAACACCGGGAAATGTATCTGAGTTGAGATTCGTTGAGGAAAGGGACATGTCTCCGGTATTGCAAGGTATTGTGGGAATATTCGAACCCTGAATTGTAAATCCATGATAATCTTCAGGAGCGGTTGTGACTGGTTTCAGAGGGGAGGGCAAATTTGCATCAGCAGTCTGACAGTCGTCTAATAAGCTGCCAGAAGCCATCACGTCTGTGGGGAAATCGCTCGAGAGACTATCAGTCTGGGGGTCCAAACTGATTAGACTCATATCGTCGTCGGCACGACTGGCGTCCCCGCCGAAATCTCCAGCGAACGGCGAGAAATCAAACGTAGGCGAGGGTGTCATATAATCGTCCAGCAGAGATATCTTCGAACTGCCGTGCTGAGTTCGAAGGAGCTCGCCGTTTGATTCTTGATCGGTCGATGAAGAGCAATAAACCTTTGGAAAAAACATGTATTCTTTCATTCTAAGACTTTTGGTTCTCCCGTTTTCAGAATACAAATAAAAACAAAACTACACCTTTGAACATTGCTTGTCTTTTTGTTTTATTACAAAAAATATCTACTTCCTACCATCACAACGAGCTTTCTAGAAATTTACCTGTGGACAAAGAGGAGGAGGTAATTTGTAACTTTCATCATCTTCGTAATCGAGATTTGTGGGAATTCTCTCGGTGTGTTTTATTTCAAGAGGGATATTCTTTATGGCATCGCTCACGTCGGTTTCAATTTTCTCGTGAAATTGAATCATTCGATTCTGTAAATCGTAAGCTTCTCGCAAAATTGTATCGTTCTTTTCTTTGAGTTCATCCAGAATTTTGATATCATTGCACATTAAATGTAGACTCTGAAAACAAAGACAATTCACGTCAGTGACATTTCGAAATAAAATTTAATCAAACAATTTTGATAATCGGATGTGTTTGGCTTACTTCACACATCATCAAAGCAGATTCCCAAGTATTGGGTGGCATTCGTTCGCCTGTCATGTAGGAATTGAAATCTTTGTCTGTCATGTTTAGTGTCGCCGCCGTTAGGTTTTCTATAAACGACACTGCACAGCACTGCAAGGTAAACATATTTTTGTTGTATAAAAAATAATCGCCACACGTAAAGAAGTAGCGAGTTGGATGAAAGGTGATTACCAAAGTCGTGAAATAATATCCCCCTTCACCGGTCATCAACCTACTTGCATTGCAAAATCGAGTTATGAAATTGATATTGCTTTTGAGTCGTGCCGGATTTGCTTTGAGGACGATAAAAATTAGCGCGGGCAGAAATTCATCTGCCGATGCTGGTCTGCCCACTGACAGCTGTAACAGCACGAAAATGTTTTTACAGCAACGAACCACGCATGCCAATTTTTCTTGGGGTGCCTTAGCCGCGTCCATATTTAACAGATCTGAAAATTAAATATTAAGTTTTAAATTTTGTTTGGTTTTATTTTTCAATGATTGTTTAATATCAATCACTTGCCTGTAATGGAAGTATAGACAAGGTCGCGAACTTCAGAACTAGTTTCGTGAATCCTGCACTCGAGATTTTTTCCACTCACCCAACTCAGTTGCCTTATTCTAAAAAGTAATTATAGAAAATGTACAACTTTGATCTTCAAAAATAAACATTCATCGTGAAAGCAATTCATAATTGATTTTGTAGTAAAGATATACCGTTTCTGCAGTGCTAAATCTTTTTCTTCGTCCGAAGTGTAAGGTGAGCAAAAAAGAATCCTGTACAATGCAGTCATTGTATATCTTTCAAAGTAATCTAACAGTCTTTCTTTAACTTCAGCCGATAATCCTGTAAGTTATAGATTACATTTTATTAACTTTGTTTGATCGATTAAAGCGTTGCGAATTGATGTTTCACCTGTGTAAGCTTGATTGGTATCCATTCTTTTGGCAAATAGTTGGTAAAAATTCTGAGTCATCTCTGATAACTCTTCTATTCTTTTGGTATCTTTGTACTGAATAATATTGTAAATAAAAGTGTGCATGTATTTGTAGAAGTCACGTTCCATAGGCGTCTTAGACAGAAGTGTAATAAGGTCTCCGTTTTCGGATTTGATTTTGTTAAGATCCGCATTGTCGTGGACTAATTCTTTCAGTAATTCTTCGTGTACTTGAACTGAAAAAAATCAAATTGTAAATATGAAAATTAACAATTTTGTTAACTGAACACTTTTATGGACAGAAAATTGTCTCCTGCAATTTTACCTTTAGTCGGGGTCTGTTTTCTAAAAACTGGAAAGTGTATGATTTTCGATTTTTTATCTTGTTGTCGTTTCCTTTCAATTCTCGACGCAGCATCGCTAAAATAAACACACAAGCCATTCAGAAATGTGAAACATCTAAAATAATACATCACAAAGAACTGAACAATTTTAATTTAAAAATCGGGACAAGCAAATTGTTGTTTCTCTGTCATCAGACGAACTAGACAAAAATACAAATATTATTAAATTGCTCAATTACAAAATAAGTTCAAAATAATAACGTCATCTCATTCGTTATGAAATCCTTCTTCACAGTACAAACAACCTGTTTTGAACTTGATTGCTCCGATAGAAATTATTCTTTTTTTTCTTTTGGAGATTAAAGTCATTGTTATTAAAACAAAAAAGAAGAACTTATACCTTTCTCGATGCTGCTGCTGTTGCAGTCTGAGGGCATGTTCCCTCTGAGCCCGCTGTCTCTGCAGATGACACTGACTGCAGTAACCTTGCCATTCTGCGTTACCAAAAAATTCACAGCCGTTTTTACACTTCAAATCGGACTCGTCGATCCGGAGCGTTGGAATCTTAGTCGTGTACATTATGCGACAGCCTAGCAGGATATATTGTGCGACGCAAATGAGCACCTCATCCCGACGTGTCAAACACTGCTCGTCATAACCTCAACATCGGATCACAATTGTCGTCTTTTATTCGGTTTTTATAGTGTTATATTATTCCTCCCCGGGTTCCGGGTGCGCCGTCTTTTCCAGGGAAAAAACCCTGAGATGAATGTGTCACTGGGATCATGTAAACAAGATTTGATACCGATTCCTGTTTTATCTTGAAAAACTCGTTGTTGTTTTGACTGTGAGTCGGAAGGCGGCGTTACAAGCGCTACATTTTGACAGACACGCCGCAGACCGCAGACGCAGACCGAAACATTTTCTCGTTTGGTGTCATAGTTCGGAGCAAAGTGAAAATCCTGTATGCTGTAATCTGATGATTTTTGTTATGAATGGTGACTCTTAGAATCTGTCAATGTTTTATAACAAGTACTAAGGTAAAAAAACAGTTATCATTTTTAAACAACATTGGAATTGGAGATTTAATCAAGAAAGTTATTAGTATAAGATGACAAGTTTAATTTTAATTCATAACGAAAATTGTTTTGAAGGTTTGTTTGGTTCACACCTTAACCTAAAAATTTGTTTAATAATATTTTCAGTGGTTTTGATGCATTCTAGCGTTTTTTTTTATTTTTCGTTCGTTGACCTTATTATTTATGAACATTAAGGTTTTTAGACCTATAAACAATTAAGAAGTTGAACTGTGACGTTTCTTTTTTTTTCTTGATGGAATAAAATCAAACAATTTTTTCAGGTGTAAAAATACACGCATGGTATTAATTGATTAATAAAAATGGTAGATCTTACAACAATATTTAGTAAACTGAGCAGCACATCTCAAGATGAATTTTACCAAGGTTTGGATGAGTTTGTGACAAATGTAAGTAAACTGATTTACGACAACTGTGTCTTAAATTTTTATAGAATCATTGAAAGGTTAATCTGTTTATTTTATTTGTAGCCTACGACTAGATTAACATTCACAGAATTGAATGACAATGACTTGAGAGCAAAGATTTGGAGAATGCTGTATGGTTACTTGGAAAAGCCTGAACATTCTCCCATACACGATAAATGTTTTACTGCATTAAGAATTTTGAGGTACTTTTGTGTGTTCTCACTTGTTGGATCAGTTTAAATGGTTCAATTTTGTATTTATGATTGATATTTTTTTAGTCGTGACACAACGGATTTGGAATCACTTATAACGGAAGAAAGATTTAATGTTGCAGTAAAAAATGCTAACTTGGCTAAAAATCAAAACTTGACGCCTGAACCGACGATAAATAGTAAGCAACGAACAAAACTGATTGCCCTGCGAATCAAAATGAAAAATGTTGATAAAAATGAAACATTTTATTTTTATTTTTAGTTATCATAGAAGCTCTGAAGTTCATTTGCAATTTACTGTACAATTGTTCAAAAGTCCGTACGAAAGTGATAATGAAGACAACGTGCATACCAGCTGTAATAGAACGCATCTACAAATACGACAATGACACTCCCCACAACATGAAGATATACGACATTCGCATTTTGTTCCTCACAACGGCTTTAAATGTTCCTAGCAGGCGCTACATTAGAACAGAATTACACGGCGATGTCGTCTTTATAGAAATGTTGGAGAAGATCTCACAGAATGAAAGTATTAATGTAAGTGAGAGACTCCAAAATAATTTTCCAATCTGCTTTTTCTTTTTTATTACTGACTTTTAAATTACATTGATACAATATTTAGGATGACGATGCAGATTTGATCTCCGAATCGAGCAAAGTTGTGTTCAATTTATTTTTAAATATGGAAAATTCAACTGACAACGAATTGACTCAGTATAAAAAGTTAGTTGGCATTTTGCGTGAGCTGTTAGTTCGTAAATACAAAAATAAGCAGCAAGAGGTGTGCTGGTGAGTAACATTTTTTAAAGAATATTTTTAAGTCTAGGTTTAAAATCACCTTTGTTTGATAGTTGAGTTATATTTTTTTTCAGTAATATTGCCAAACTACTGATAGTCTTCCCAAACGAGTGTTACTCGGCCATCATCATTCCAGCGACTGAAAATAGAGAATGTGTGTACAATAATTTAGACATGAGAGCAGTTGCAAAATTGTTGGATTACCTGAACACAGTATTAGATATCCCGACAGATCTAGAAGATAACATTTGTCCAATTGTAACAGCCTTGACAAAAATTGTTAAGTGTGAAAGATATGTACGAAAGTATATTCGATTGCAGGTAATTGTTACGTTTTATCATTTGTTCTCATAATGGATGGATTGAAAAAAATATTGGGGCCTTTTTTTCTATGAAAAATATTATTTTGTAGATTCTTCCACCGCTAAAAGATGTGATGAACCGTCCAGAAGAAGGTACCACAACTCGGGCCAAATTATGCACGTTGTTAACAACTCCATTGACAACTCTAAGAGACATAGTGGCTGAGTTTTTGTTCATCTTGTGCAAGGAAAATGGTCAATGTCGAATTTTTTTCTGATTCTAAAGTTTTTTTTAATTTTTTGCGTACTCACTGTTTTTTTCTTCAGTTGGACGAATGATCAAATACACTGGATACGGTAATGCTGCAGGGATGTTTGCAAACAAGGGATTACTGGGGAAAAGTCAAAAAATTGATTACTCTTCCGACTCCGAAAACAGCGACACAGAAGAGTACAGAAAATATAAAGAATCGTAAGTGTAATTAATTTGAAGTTAACATGAATTAAAAATATAATGAAATTTCAATATTCTTTCGACTTCAGAATCAATCCTGTTACGGGATGTTATGAAGGTCCCAAAACAGATCCTTTAGCTGGAATGACTGAGGAACAAAAAGAATATGAAGCTCTGAAATTGGTTGAGCATATTGATCGACTAACAAGGTGTGAACACTGAAAACAAGTTTTCAATTTAGTTTAATAATTTTTTTCATGAACCACAAAAATCATTAAGTATATTTATCGTAGACAAGGAGTAGTACAGCCATGTCGAGTTGGACCTGACGGAAAACCTGTACCCATAGAACACGTTCTGGAACTCCAAGCCGAGCTTCAAAAACAACAGATAAAACAAGACAGTGACTCCGATTAATTTGAACATCAATTTAATATCACAAATTAAGAAAAATTTTACATTAATTTTAAATTAATTTATATGTTTTTGTTTGTAAAGATTGTTTGGATGCTTAGATACGATTAACAAGTTGTTAAATAAATGAGGATACAATATTATCCAACCCTATCTGCAAATATGTATGTTAAGTGTAATAATATATGTATGTAAGAAATGAGATTGTATGAAAGATAATGAAAAGTTTATCTCCAAAAAATAAACTTATTTAGAACGTTGTCATCAAGTTGTTTACACAAAAAGTAATCTCAATCAGTAACATGCGATTCAGTTTATTTTATAATCAAAAAATACAAAATCATGACAAAAAAGATTACACAATTATAAAAAGTCAAATTTAAAAAGAGAAAAGTTGCTTTTAATTCAAACTTTTAAATCAAAGAAAACAGTAACAAAACGGCAACACAAAAATAATTTAAAACTTTTGTTAGACAAATTATAAAATTGATATAAAATAGGTATAATGTTAGACAGTCACGTTTAGGAAATCATTTTTTGGAACTGAATTTCGACGTGGTGCTGGCTGTGATACGAGACGTTGGAGTTTTTGCCGTTGAAGGTGTTCTACCGGTCATAGTCGTTCGCTGATTCGTGCCAATTCCAATATCAGAGACGCGTCTTCTCGGCGTCTGACCAATTGTTCTTTCGCTTGCTGTTAAATATTTCTTCTTCTCGGCCGGTTGACTGACAGGAGTACTGACTGTTCGTGTAGTATTAAGTTTTGATGTTACATTCAAAGATCTTCGTGGTTGAATGGTTACTTTAGAAGGTACCGAGGTCTTTTCACTTTTTGTTGGTCGCGACGGTGGAACAATGCTTCTTCGGATGTCCGATTTTTTAAGAGTTGTTGAGGTCCTAGGCAAACTCTGCAACGATGTTGTAGAGCTTGCTCGAGAAAGGCCGCCTTGTGATGCGAGGTCATTATCAAATACTAAAGAAGCTTTTTGGAATATCTCATCTGAAATCGATACAAAAATAATGTACAAAATTTTTAATTCGTATATACATGTATATAATTTCCTAATTTTAATCATAATTTCTTAATTTAATCTAAGCTCAAAATTGAGGGAAAAACTACGTTTCATAAAATTACCGCTTGATAACAATTGACTAGAAGAAATTTGATTTTTAATGTGTTTCTCCACAAGCTGTTCCAAATCGCGCAAACGTTTCAATACATATTTCAACATGTCATTGTCAGATTTTTGGGAAGAAACATGTTCTGTTGAGCCATACAATCCAGAAACCCCAGAGTCAGGAAATTTGAGAGCTTCGGGGAGGCTCCGCGGTTCTTCAGGGGATTCATCGATGGTGTATGTCTCTTGACTTATAGGAGTTTGCCGTTGCGATGTTTCCGAAGTGGATGACATGTTGGAACTGTCGGGTGAAATCGCCCGGAGTATGTTTGAGTTGAACTGGAAATTGGGATTGTTTAATTAAATTGAATTTACAATTTTTAAATAAACATTTTTATATATAAAATTAAAACTGATAATAAATTGACAAAAAATTCAAACTCATACCATTTGCAGTGGTTTGTAATTAGCTGGCAACGATGGTCTGCCAGTTAATTTTATCTCTGGTTGAGTTGAGCTTCTGAAAATTTTTCGCCAGTCACTATCTTTGGGCCCTGTGAAAACGTTCGAAGTCTTTTCAGAATCATCGCTGGACTTATCTTGGATAATCTCGCAAAGACTTTGGATGATTTGTTGTAAGATCACATTTTCGTCCTTGCTCAAGTGCGGCAAAAGCGTACTTCCGGTTTCTTCGATCTTGTTTACATTATCCTTGAAAATTCATATCAATTAGATAAAAAAAATTATTTTCTATTTACTTTTAGTATTTCATTTTTTTTTAAACAATCGTATGTTATCTTACACTTCCGGTCACGCTCCAGAAAGATTCATTTTGTTCATCCGGATCAGGACACTGGCAATTTACGTCGTTCATCTTCATTACGGCCTGCATCTTCGAGGACCCGCATTGCATCGACAGTGTAATATTATTTGGCTGAATTTCGTTCGAATCTTGATTCTCTTGTCTTTCAAATGATTCCAACTGGAACCCCATAGTTTTTAAGAGACAGACAATCACAGCAACATCGGGTTTCGGTGCCGTCTGTAACTAAAAGGTTTTTAACAAGTTGTTTCAATTTCTTACAATACCGCATTCCATTTCAAATGTGCATACAGTTAGTAATTATTTATATTTAATAAATTTCTACGTCTTAAGATGCATTTTTTATTCATAAAATGACTTCTTATTTAAATGTGAAAAAAATTAAAAAAGAAGGTGATAAAAATGCATATGTTTTGACATTTGATGAATAATGAGTAAAATTTTTGTAAGTTGAAAAAAAAATTAACAAACATAATGAATTAAGTAAAAAAAAAAGTTTAATTAAAAATATGTGGTTTCAATTTGTAAATGAATGACAACTGTACTTACATGACTTTTTGAATTGACCTTTTTCCAAATTGATAAAATATATTTGTTCTTCTTTGCCTCGAAATCATCCATCTTACGCGCACTTGGCAACCAAACTGAACCAATAATAATTAACAAATTTCTTTTCCGGTGAATTTGGTAAAATTGTCACGACTGATGTATAACGGTATATTCGAATGTATGATGAGCCGGCGATCAAAACACAATTAATTGGTGGCCGCTCAATTCGACCCGAAATCAAAACAGTAAATACCAATTTCAACTTGAAACAAAAAAATTAAAAGTTTAATCCAATTTAATTTTGCAACAAATCGAATTCAATGTTGGATTCACAATTCAAAAGCAATTGATTTTTTGAGAACTTTTTTGATGTCAAAAAAGAAATTAAATCTAACAATTAAATATAGCCACATGTACTTTCTTGACGGATTAATTTTTTACTTTGATTGTTTCAATTCAAAGCAATTCTCCCCTACTTGTATTTTGGATAAATCCGTCACTGATTAAAAACGAAAAACTGAAGCCAGATGAATTTGTTTATTGAAAAAAAAAAGAAATTTTGAGTTTAATACTTTCATTAGAAAGTGATTACACAAACTGGATTACTCAGAGAACTGATAAAAATGTCTATTGGCTCCCAAAATGAGAGTGTAATTCTTTAAACTACGCGATTATCTTTTATCAGCAATTAAAATCTAATTTGTCGTCAGTTGAAATGCTCGTTAAAAGGAATTTCATTCAACTTATTTTTGTGCCTCTCGTACTAAATGTTTTTTAAAAAAATTTTAAAAAATAAAAAAGTTTAAATTGTATTATATAAAATATTCAATAAAATAGATTAAAAATAATTTTTTATGTGCACAATTATTTTTAAATTACTACATTTTTCAAATAAACGGACTTACTTTTAAATTGCTAACAAAAACTTTAATTGCAATGAAATAATTTTGAAATTACTATTGTCACTAAAAAGACTGTCCCATCATTAAAATCATATTGATTTCCAAAATGTTGAAATTTCAATTTAGCATCTTTCCGCGCTTCTGTTCCTCGTTCCTCACGTTTCTCGTTACAAAGTCTTTGCACACAAGCGCAGTTCAGTTATTTCTCTTAGCCCGGTTTGTTCTCCGATAACAAATCGTCCCAGTTTTGCAATCAGTTTGGGTTAACTAAATCAGCAATAACAATAAAAATGTTTGCAATTAAAAGGGTTTTGCTGTCAACTGCTCGGTGAGTGTTTGTTTCAAGAATTGCACATTTTGTTTGATAATCAAAAATATTATGTAATTCTAACCTCTTTTAATGAAACCAAAATAAAACAAAATAATCACCTCCCAAATTTCTACGTTGAATAATAAAAATTCACCACGTATCAATATTATACTTTCTAACTTCAACTAGTTAGTAATTTTGAAATTCTACAATGTTTGCTGATTTTTGTTAAAAAAAAACGTCATTTTTTATTTTTTTTCTAACATTTTTCTCGTTTTTTAGCACCAACGAAGCCGTGTTGCGTTTCAAGCACACCTTACCAGATCTGCCTTATGATTATAAAGCATTGGAACCAATAATCTGTGCGGAAATAATGAATCTGCACCACTGCAAACATCATGCAACATACGTAAACAATCTCAACGTTGCCGAGGAAAAAATGAAAGAAGCTGTTGCAAAGGGTGACGTGAATACCCAAATCGCACTTGCTCCTGCAATCAAGTTCAACGGGGGAGGACACCTCAATCATTCCATCTTCTGGAACAATTTGTCACCTAACGGAGGAAAACCTGACCGTTTGTATTCAATTAATTCACATATTTCGTTTTAAAAAGTAATTCCATTTATTTTAAAGTTAAAATTTTAATTTGCAGCAACTTTAATGAAGCAGATTGAACACGACTTTAGCAGTTTCGAGGAGATGAAAAAGCGTTTGTCCGAGTCAACGGTTGGGATTCAAGGATCTGGATGGGGCTGGTTGGGTTACAATAAAAAGGACAAAAAATTGCAGATTGCAGTGTGCGCCAACCAAGACCCTCTTGAGGCTACGACCGGCTTGGTTCCACTGTTTGGAATCGACGTCTGGGAGCACGCTTACTATCTCCAATACAAAAACGTTCGGCCGGATTATGTAAAGGCCATCTTCGACATCGCTAATTGGAACGACATCAATGCTCGTTTCAAGAAAGCTGCCGGTTGTTAGAAAATGTTAGCTTTATCGCTGTTACTCATGGTCACATAAATTAAACGAATGAATTTTATTCGAATTAGAATTCTAACGCACTTAGATTTTGGAGATTGATCAATTCAATTGCGCCGATCAATTTTATCTCTGGTTGAATGGAGTTCTGGTTAGTAGAGCTTCTGAAACATTTTTTGCAAACCGTTATCGCTGTACAACATTCCCGTGCTAATGCTCGATGTATTTTGACCATCATCAATTGATTTGGAATAAGAACGAAGGAGATTTTACGAAATGAGGAGTTGTCATTTAATGACAACTGGAAAATGTAGTTCAAAATCATGTAAACTTTTCAATACATGTTGCAATACATCACAGTTAGAACTTTGAGAAGAAACATGTTCCACTGAGCCGTACAATCCAGAAACCCCAGAGTCAACAAATTTCAGAGTTTCGGGGAGGCTTCGCGGATCTTCAAGGGATTCATCGATGGTGTATTTTTCTCCTGACAAGTCTTCTGACTTGTAGTTCGCCGTTGCTATGTTCATAAAAAAGTTGACATGTTCGAACTGTCTGGCAAAATCGTCCTGAGCATGTAATGAATGTTATTAGAATACAATTGTAACGCAGTTAGATGTTTCTTATGGTTTAATTGGATCAATTGTATCATTTTCCATGTAATAATGAGACTGTGATTTGGTATTTACAAATTTCAACGCAACCTTTGTAACGTTTGTATTCTATGATAAAATAAAAGTTGGTTTTTATGTTTAATGAAGTATCTTGGTCTTTTTTGGTCCTTTTTTAAATTAAATGTTATTCCTTAATTGAATACATTTCGATTGATTTCAAAATTACTCGATGATCTTCATGGCAAAATTACTTTCATCTAAATTTAAATCTTGTGATCAATGAATGAAAATAAGAAACAGCGAACAGAATTAGTCGATAAAAACAGCTCAGAATCGAACAGGAGGAACGGCGAACGGGGAATCAGTATGGCTCGGAGCTTCAGCTGTTTTGTTTCCCGTCTCCAAACAACTGGTGAGTCAAAGGTCACTGCGTTGTGTTCGCGCGATAATTTCGATGACTCGTGACCGTTTACTAATCGTGTTGACCCCTGCTACAAAATTGCATCCAAATTATCGCGCGACATATGTGTCTCGCTTTAAAACGTCTTTTTCTTACATCTGACAGATTATTTATTTAGTTTGCCATCCTGAGAATCCTTTTCAAACAAAAAATAATTGATATTGATTGATGATTCATGCATTGCCGCTTGCTCTTAGCCGTGACATTCTGGCAGTCGCTGATAAAAGGGATTATTGTACTCCGCCTTTTGTGTCAAAGCGTTTGACATGTAAACAAAAATATGTCAGATTCAGAACTGAGGTGAAAGCCAATCAATAATGCGTTCCAAATCAAAAGCACTTTTTTAAGTGGAACAATATTTTAAAAATCAATTTTGTCTTTCACCGATGCTGAACATTTTCATTTTAACATGTTCGTCATTTTCAAAATAATTGCTCGTACATGAAATGAAAAAGTGGAAAAAAAATGAAATTTCTTAATTAAAAATTTGTTTGAGGATGATAAATTTGAAAAAAATTCAGCAAAGGATTTTGATATGCAAGGTAAAAGAAGAGTAAACAAAAGGATGTTTTCATTAAAAAAAACTTTTCTGCTCATTAAAATTCAGCAATGAAATGTAAATTAGAAGATTGCCGTTTAAAAAAATTAGATCGAGTGGTTGTGTGTCGTTAATTATTATTATAATGTATGAGTAACAACTTTCTATTACACTTTTCCGTGTGAATGCAAATTGTTACAGTCGCGTTTTAGCATCTGTTGTCAAGGATAATTCCCTGAGTGTTTTTGCAAACGTTTCTTCTCGTGTTATAAGTGAGAATGTTACAAGCCAGATCTCCGCAATTGATGAAAAATTCTTTTTCCTCTACACATTTCCCCAATAAATCCTTCTCAATATTTTTTACTTTCAAAATAATTTTATGATTCAACTTATGCTTGGATTATGGTTATTAAACATTTAACGACAGTAATTTCAGTTAAATGTAAAAGTTATGGAAAAAATGTTGCAAGTCAAGGATCATGTTAAGGAATTATAAATAATTTTAAGAAAACGTAAGCTGATTAATTTTAATAAAACTTCAACATTCTAACATGAAGTCAGATGAAATGAGACTTAAAGCTCTTGCGAAATTCTGCACTGTTTTCTATATTCTGGAGAACGAAATGTTTCCCCTCAATGACTCTTGAAGATCTCTTAGTGTTTTATATATACCTGCCTGAAGATTTACGAAAAAATCTCATTTAATTTTTGAGTATGGTTATTTTTAAATTATGGAACACTAACTTTTCCGACAACAGTGTGATAGTAAAGAAATTGAAACAAAATTCATATCGTTTTTTCTATTTGTATCGATTTGTTCTGTTTTTTGTGATTCATTTAATACAGGAACAATGTACAGTCAATTTTCATTGAACTATATTGATCTACCAATAAATTCATCCTTTTTTAGCGGTAACTCAATTATTGTTACATCCGCTAACTGAATAAAACATAAGTATTTATAAATAACAGTTTCAAAACTGAATATCTCATTGACTCCAGTCTATTGGAATTATTCTTACGAATTTATTTCCCTGTTTTGCGCAAAAACTTGATGTTTATTGCCGTTCAGGGCCAAAAAGTTGATCAAACTTTTTCGTTTCAGAAAAATATTTTTTACTTTTTTTCTTTTAACCCTTAAAGGACAACTAGGTATAAATTTTTTTTGAAAATTCATGATTTAATTTCACTTCAACCATTTAAATTAAAAAATTTGTTAGGCATACTAATTCGTCTGGATATACATAACTTTAATTGCGAATTGCGAATTGAATTTGATTAGGACAAAATTAAAACCAGGATCCTGTCAGTTCTATTCTGATCGCTGAGCATAATAACTCGGCATGTCTTTGGGTGTCTGTCTGATCGTTGGATTTCCGATAATTGACATTAATCTGGTAACAGATAAATCTCGCGTGCGTCCAATCGGTTTTCACGTTACGGTTTTCAATTCTGTGTTTTATTTCGTTATGCTCATATGATTATGAAGAAGAAAATCAAGATATCAGCACATCAATCAGACGATAGGTCTGAAACGAATTTCATGAAACTTTCATTCTTCCATCTGATTCAATTATCGCTTAAACATCAGATAATCAGTTCACTTGCTACCCAACGAAGATGCAATTTCAATTAATGTTTCAGGAAAAAAAAATTGATCGGAAAGTCATTAGTGGCCGTTATAATTGCAGAGACAATTTGTGAAACCTGTAAAAAATTTACAAAAAGTATTGACAATAATTTTTTAATTGAGCAACTTGGAATGAAGATAATTCACTTTAATTAACAAGTATAAAATATTAACGCAAACGTAATTTAGCATTACAGAATGATTCACGTGATTTTGTGTATGGTGGTAAAGTACACGTTTCGCTTAGGTGTAGTGTTATTGCCTTTTAAGCATGAAATATGCCGCGAGTATATAGCACGGGAGAAAACTGGGTTGTAAAATTAATGACCGCGATCATAAAATTTGTGTGGATCACTCAGACGCTATAATCGACTGCTCAAAGGACGATTTTTGACATTGACTTATTCGTGTATTTTTATTTATTGCGTCATTTTGTGCATTTTCTTGTTTTTTCGAAGATTGTTGATCAAGTATGATCCCGATTGTTACTTCAACGACCTATTTTATCGAGTGCTTTCTGATCGGTGCAATATTTTTGATAGATAAGAGATAGTACACGACTCTCTGCTTGGTTTTAATGATAAAATTAATGCTATTCTCTTTATTTTCAAACATTTTGAAAATCCAGAGTTGGGATTCGATATTAAAAATGTATGGGAATTTAGGTGAATACAGTATCAATATAAAATTATAATTAACTATTAAAATTTCGCATCACAAATTTTAGATTAAATATAATAAACAAATGATCTAAAAATAACGAGTTAGAGATGTAATAATTCAGTTTGAATTGAACATGCAATTTTCTTCGTTGAAATGTCCAAATTTTGTTTGACCCTTTTTGACCTGGTATGACCTGCCATAAAGTTCATGTGAAAATTTTATGAAATATTTCATTCTGTAACAAATAACGTTTTTATTATTTTTATTTGCAGTTCATTGTTCATTTTAGCAAACCTTGTTATTATTTAAAAAATTCTAAAAAGTATGACGTTTTAAGGTAACGATTCTGTTTGTTATTTTTATTTTTATGTTCTGTTATTGATTTACAATATAAAATTGTTGTACCAAGCGAGCTGGTGTACAGTGGACGAAACGGGGCATCCAGTGCACAAACGCTGTTTGCCCCTCGTGTATTGATAGTGAGCCAAGTAAAACCATCAAGTGTTTGAGCATAATCTCATTGAGTAAATATATACATGAGACTATTACAATTCAAAATTATCGTTCAAACTCCTGGCTCAACAGTCAAGCTTCTGAGATTCACAATCTTTCAACAATAATTTCCTTCTAAAGTACTTGATAAAAATATGTTTAATGAATATCTTGAATAAATTGCATTTCAATTATGTAACACGAACTTGGATGTCAGTTATATTAACATTTGCTCTCAGGTGAATTGTGAAACTTAATCGAAATTGATAATGATGTAAAAAATCCTAATAATTAAATATTAGAATAAATTATTTAATTATTTTTTTAAATTAAATTACCGTTCGCCAATTAAAGAGGGAGGGCGAACAAACAATCTCAATTGTTTGCTATACAAACATTGACACACGAATTTATAGATATTTTATCAGCTTCAGTGGCTTGTTAAATGATACCATTACGCTCGTACAGTTGGGATCGTGAGATCCAGCTTGCAGTTTTCATTCGCTGTCTGTGCAAAGTGCCACGTTCGCCATGTTAACGTAACACCCTCTTTCGTGACCCACATTTATTTGCCTCATTTTTCAACCTGCTTCGTTTATTTCTATCGCAACACGCAGCGCCGTTTCGAACTTACTTGCACACCCCGGTATTTTGAGCGGTTGTAAATTGTTCGCGTCGTTATGTTTAATTTAGCCAAGATTTTACGCTACAAAATCCACTCACGGAATCAACACGAGTTTTCAACTTTGACTCCGGGGTTAAAGGTCGAGTTAATTGTAAGGAAAATAATCAGAACAAACGAGAGATGGGATCAGAAATGAACAAAATAGCAAATTGAAATTCTAAAATGATAAAGAAATAAAAATAATAAAAAAAAAGAAGAATAAAAAAATTTGGAAATTTTGACTGTTGGAACGAGATTGAAATAGATGCGGATCAGTTGCGTTAACATCTATATAGACGACTGCGGCGTTATTTCGCTAAAATCGTATGCAAACAGTGAATGAAGATGAGCCGAGATTACAGGCAAACAAACGTGTCGACGTTTGCACGTTCGACGACTGTTTGTGCAAAAGTTTGCGCCAGGGGCCTGGCTTGCTTTCGGAATCAGCATGCGAATTTCATGTTCGCGGGATCTTTGCAAAGTTATACGCGCCAAATAAAACTTGAGATTAGAACAATTTCGCGAGCTGAATAACACACAAGCGGTATTAATTAATTGTTACGAAAGTAGCGCTCTCAACGGCACTAGCTATAATTTTCACATCCCAGTTACCTCATTTTGTAAATGTTTTGTTGTCCCAAAACATTGCAAAATGATATTGCAATTATTATTCACAGGCTTATTCAAAATTGAGCATTGCCAACATTTTTAATTAGCAGTTTCAAGACAAACAAGTCAGAGACGTTTCGATGGTAATTATTGTTATAATATAATCAAGCATTATGTCGACTGGGTTCCGTATTTACATTTGCGAGAGTTTGGTGGAGAGTCTGCGCAATGTTTCATGTCGTGTACAGAAGGCCTTATATCATGCTGGTACATACTTGCGCGTCGTTAATTGGATGCTCCCGTTGAATTATCGCTCTCACCTTTATACGATTCCGACCTGTTATTTTATTTTTATTTTTTTTCATAATTGAGCAGTCTGCATCAATTTTCGTTCCAATAATTTCGTTCCAATATTTTTCAAATGACAAAATTTTTGACCCTTTTTTCATCCTCTCAACAAAATCGTAGATACCGGGTGCAACATTTTCTTTACCAAACATTAACATTGTTTTCATACTGAGACTCTGCAAAACAAAATAATTTTATTTCCTATGTCTTAATTTTTTCTTGTTTACAGTAACAGGAAGAAGTATATTTCAATCACGTATGCATTAAAAAGCGTAGACGGTGGTATAAATTTCGCTAACTTTGTGTAGCAAACAACGATCCATTTCAGTGAAAGAACGAAAGACGACGAAACTGATGCCCACTTTTTTCTCTCGGTTTCGGTGTGTTGTCTTGCGGTGCGAGTAATGGCTCTTGTGCACGTTTGTGTGCGCGAACGTTAACCGGCAACGGAGCTCGTATATATTCCAGACACAGAGTTACGCGAAGAACATATGTAGAAATTGCTGTCTCGTGTGCAACTTATAAATTATCATTGCGCGGGGACGCAGCTTCGGGGAATATCCTCCGCTTGCATAAATATCTCTAAGTTCATCAATTCCTATGATTATCTTCAAGTCAACTTTTAGTATCACACTAGCAGAGCAAATTGTATCTTTTTGTCCCCTTTTGTGAATTCAACCTTTCGTTCTCACGTGCGATTTTTTAATGAAACTAAAACTGATTGGTATCCTCTTTTGTAAAAGTACAAAAAAGTTTGTTTTAAAAATGAAAACATGAAAAATTGTATACTTTAATTTAAAAAAAAAAAGTAAAAATAATTAAATTTTCGTACAGTATCGTAAAAGCACGATATAAAGGTTGTTTTATAAATCAACTTATCATAGTATTTGATTTTCCATTAGTTAAGTTAAACTTGATTAACGAAACAAAAGTTTTCAAAATATACAACATTCTGCGTTGTTATAATAAGAGGAATCATGTTATAGCTCCGTTAGTATACATACATAAAAGCTTATCAAGTTACGCAGTTCTGAAATTCTTTAAAGCAAACTATGATTTTATCTTGAGAAAACAATATTTGCAAGAAAAAAAATGTAAAAAAATGAACCTGTGGAATTAAATTATAATTTATTATTATAAAGATACCCCGATGAAAAACGTGTTTGGAATCGAACACATTTTTTATGGGCAGAATTTTAATCAAAAAGTACGACGCAGATGGAAAGAATTTCTTGTTCTAAATCCGTTTCATTAAGATTGTCTAATAAAATGGTTATATCAGTGACACATGAGAAAACATGCAAACCCATTTGATTAATTCACATGAACAGAATATCCATCACTCAAGAGTACATCAAATGCAACTGCGTTATATACTGAAATGCAAACAGCACTGGAAATAGATATTATCCAACGTTGAACTTTGTTATTCAAGAGAAAATTCATTGAATGGAAAAAAGGATGCATCATTCAGGAGTAACTGAAATTGGATTATTTTGTTCATCATTTTTCTGACAATAAATCAAATTAATGTGCATATTTTTAAATGTTCATTCGACATTTTTCGCGAGCTGTTTCTTTTCTTATACGTTTTTATGCGGACTAATGTATGGTGAATCGTCTTCTAAGCATGCAAATTTATTTGAGGAATCTCTACGAGTGATTGATTCACGCAAAATATTAAGCTCGGCATTGAGAATGTTCTCCTTCCGTGCCTCTCCTCACGGTCTTGTTATTTTTCTTCAACTTGAAGATAAGTTTATACATTCGCATAGCATTTTTCTTCCAAGATTTTTTACATAAAAAGCCCCTTCCTTCCACTCCAAATTTTTCAAACCTCGAAAAAAATGAAGTTCTATAAAATAAAATGTCATATAACAAAGTATAAAAAAACAACGTAGAACAAAAGTTTACAACAAAGTTGGGAAACATATTCCCTGCAATTCGCGAATGCAAAAAAAGAAGTTGGTAGAATTTGTCGAACGAAAAGTTTTACGTGAAACTCGGCATTGCAAAGTTGTCTGAAACCTAGGCCACGGATTCTGTGTGATATTTGCTCGTGAGATTTGATTATCTGACAACACGAGCCGGTGACAATGACACGGAGCGATGTTGCCGCTGGAATCACATGGGGCATGTAAAATTTCGGATGCATTACCACTCGTCATCGAGACGGCGGGTGTAAGGTTCTCCCGATATTGGATTTCAACATTAGATCCAACTTATCGAACTACGTGACAACGGAAAAATGCTCGGTTTAACGCCCAAATGAAATCTCACTGTAAATTAAACCTTTGTTTCCTCGGTCAGCTATATCTCTTCATTCGCTGCGATTTATCCTTTTCCATTGTCGTCCCTTCGGTAACTCGCAATTAGAGCACGCTACGTTCCAATTCATTTTTCAATTTACAAATTGCTTGTATTTCTTTCGCCCATGAAATTCGAACCATTCAATTTTCGTTGATACAAAAAAATCAAAAATTTAAATATACAGTGATACAAACGCGAACATCCCGAACAATCAAATCACAATTTCATGGGCGTTTTTTAAATCTATATATCCTTTTTCAGCTTCGATTTTATTCGGGCTTTTATTGAAAGTATTGCAAACGTGAGAGGTAATTGAAACAAGGGGGAGGTGAAGAGGCATAAAAAACCGATTCAGGTTGCGAGGATCGGATGATATGTTATAAAATTGTATAATCAAATAGTTATTCAAAACACGACGAAAGACCGTGTATACTTTGTTTAAGTTGTAATTACGGCGTGATGCAATATCATATAAATTAGTCAAAAGAGCTCGTTAGGGGAAATTTATGTGTCGTGGATGTGGAGTACGACGCCATTTCCTCTGACCTCGGCTCCAATCACATTTCTCGAATTCGATGAAAAAAATCTGACGCGGAAAGACAGCTTTTATTCTTTTATTCCCAAGTGTGTTTTAACTACTCTCGAATATAAACTCATCTGTCTTTTGTGATCTGTCAAATAATCAAATTTCCACTATTTTCAAATGCTACTACTAATTTATTTACATTTTTTTTACAAAGTGGATTGTTTAGATGTAATGATGTAATGATGAAACTTTGATGAGATCTGGCTTGAATATAAATGGAAATTAATTGCCTCTATCGCATCGTGACCTTTCCATCAATGAGGTTGTTTCACCGCGCCATCAGCCACTTTTGTCTTGCCTTAATTAATATCCGGAAACCCTTATTATAACCACGATTTATTTATCAATACAGTCGGTTTAACATTTCAAATTCAACGATTTACAAATTTACATTCCACAAAATTAAAAATTGCATAAAAAGCAAGAAATAAAATTTAATCTCTTTTTTTCCTCTGAAAAAAATCAAAAAAATTCGCAAAGCATGAACCGAAAAATATTTGTGAAATAAAGTTGTAAAAGGTTCTCGAGAAATGGAATAATTTAATTGAAAGGGTGAAATGTTTGCTTTCGGGCGAGGTACTTTTTCATGATCAGTTGGTTTTAAAAGCGCAAAACCTCTGGGGTATATAATATAAAAGTAGACGAAAACGTGTACAGGTGAATTACAAAGAGCACACGTAAGCGTGAACAGAAATGCAGTTTGCACTTCAGTTTTGTGCAGCGAGGTGAGCTCTCGTTGCGTGTTAGCATGCATTTTGCAGCGCAGAGTGACGTTGCGTGCCCGAGGTAACGGCTGGCGCCGGCGACCCGGGGCGCAGCCACTCTGCATACGTGTGTTACAGACTCGCCCCGAGGCCGGCGAGAATTTCGCCGATTCGAATAATCTTAGCTTGCTGTACTAGTTGCGAAACGTAAATCATACACACACTTGACGTTCCTAACTGAATTGTGTCACTGTTATAGCTCAGTCTGTAAACTTTCCCATTTTGTTTATCAAGATATGAACAATTTTAAATTCGAAATGAAAACAAAACAAATGAAAACATAATAAAAAGAAAGATTTGTTTTGACTAGCGACGTTCTTCTGTTTTCCTATCTTGTTTTTTTAATCCGTTACTCGAAATGGCGCAAATTGTTGTTCATTTGACAGTTCTCTGCATGTGTGTGTGTGGACCAATGTAAATGGGCAAAATATTTTCTGTCCTTTGACTGGAGTGAAGTGGCTATAGTTGTACACACTGTTTATTGGTTTTCGCACTTTGAGGTTATATAGGGGCGTTTGTGGTATCAACGGTAATGGGTTAAATATAAACTAAAATTATTTTAAAGATATAAACATTTGACATTTTGAAGAACATCTAAAAACAGAAGGAAAGTCGGATGAAAGATTTCATTTTGAACCATTAATCAGTTAGAGCCTTAAGAAATCTTAGTCTTATTGCGTCTGAGATGGGTGGATGTTAAAAAATGTTTACGACAGCGACACTACGTTCAGTGTCGCTATATTTTTTGCTGAATGCTGTGTAATATTTAGTATAAGCCTGTAAGAGCGTACGCGAACCCTTGCTCCTGTATTTTACGAGTCGAGTACCTTATTCGCTGCAGTAGTATAGCCATAGCTGCGGTCATACTTCAGTCGATATGACGTCCTCGGCCACACTTTTATATGAAATTCAAACCTTCTGATTTATAGGAAATAAATGCGCTTTTGCGATTTGAAATTACACATAAAAACGATCTAGCAAAATTTATAAAACAAGTTTTTAATTAAATTTTTGAAAAATTATTTTACATTTTTTTTAAACGTTTAAATTTTTCTTATCAAGTGTTTTTATATAACAATTTCTAAAAATTGTAATTTCAACAGCTAAATGTTGATTAAAATTCAGCGTGTCTGTGCGATATTTCTTGAATTTTCCATCTTCATTTTATTCTAAATCTCTTGTGAGTTGATCAGAATAAGTGTCTCTAACTTTTACAAAATAAGGTCAAGTTTTAATCAAGCCTCTTCTTGGTTTGAATTTCAAATTCTTCGGGTACATGTTGTTTGTAAATTTTTTTTTTAATTCTCATTTTAAATTATTTGCTTTTTTTGTTGCTACTATTTGTAAACAAATTAGGCTTTGTTATGATTAAAATATGTTGTCACGTTTTCAAACACATGTCATCTTAATGAATACGCAAAAGAAATTACATATGACAGGAGCGAAAATCGACTTGATGGTACCAAATCTCGAGTCGCGGTGAAATTAAAGAGAAAAAAGATCGAGTTATTGGTTTATCGGTGCTTCCATATAAACTTCTCATTTCGTCGCAATTTCAAACAGAGAATTACAACCATCGATTATTGACTATTGCGCATTGAGTTATTTGAGTTATTTTTATTTATTGTTCAATAGTGCGAGTTGAATTTGAATTTCAACATTTTCAAAGCATTAAAATTTGTTTTCATTTTCCAGATGGTGAAATTGTCATTTAACGTTCAAAATTAAACAAGCAATATATAGTGAAGCTCTTGTTAAATTCAATGATTTGCTCTCATGGAAAAGTTTTTACGGGTCATACATATTTTTTAATCTTTTTGACGAAATGCTTCCAATTTAAGCAGAAAAGAGTGGTATTAACTATTCACTAGATTTCCAACCAAATGAACTTTTTGAACAATAAATCAAAATAAGTATAATTTCGTTTGAGGCACGAACTAAAAATTTTAAAGCAATTTTGTACAGAAATTGTAAACTCTTTATAGTGGCTGCTGAAAACATTTCAACATGGTTTAGAATTTTAGAAAAGTCATGTTACTGATTATAATGATTAAACATAAATTTGTGATTATTTGGATAACGAAAACATTATCAGATTAGCGAGCAAATTGATGCATCTTTTTTATTGATCATTCACCTATTTTTGGCGCTTTGTGACTCAAGAGCTTAGCTGCTGAGTTCAACCGTTCTTCTAAGCACAATAATATGACAGTAATTGGCATATTATGAATTATTGATCAAACTTTTTTTCCACAATTTTCTCGATCGAAGGTTTTTTATCTGTAAAATATATTCCTTTCCAATAAAGTCACGTGAAATCAATTACTAAATTGGTTTTGAAATAAAAAATATCTGTTTTTCTAATGTATACCACCGATCGAATGTTTTGATTAATAAATTGATAACTTTTTTAGAAAAAATTTGTTTCATGTTTTTTTATTTTCGATCCCTAAATTTCATTTTGAAAGACAAATGTATCAAAGTGTTTGATTTTTATTCTGACACGAACAAAGCGGAAGAAATTGCTAATCGAGCGAACCGATTTAGTGCTAATTTAATGATTGCTCAAGGTTGACTGCGTAGTGTGTATCGGCACTCAATGATCATCTCATTTACAGCTACCTAATCTTGCTCCATGGCGTTATTTAACGCTCAATTGACAAGACTTCGTCATGAATAGCGTAATACTACTTTGCTGAACAACGCGCAATTAAATGCAACAGCATGGTTTTGAGCAATATGACAAAGAAAAAAACAATTTAATGAAAATAAAACTCAGATATAATTTTTTTCATCAGGTAAAATAATTATGAACGGGACAATTATTTTTATCTCAATTTATGTGAAATACTTGTGAAAGATCAGTGGAACAAACTTATCCTCAACATTTTGATTGGGCGATAAAAGTGTCTTAAGTTTTTGATGGTCGACAGCCAGAATCAAAGTTAACTTATAATTATCTGAAAAACGCCGATTTGTATCCCAACGGTATACATTTTGTAATCTTTTGTACGAACATCGCCTTGAGATACCGAACAGACTGTTTACTCAAATATTTAATCAGAATTGGATGGAAGTTGGCTCGAACTTTTGAACACTGAACTTAACCATCGCGTTGCTTATAATAATTGTACGAACTTTGCGTTGTGCTACTCAGCAAAACTGAACGAAATATTTTTAGTATCAAAGAGGAGGCGTACGTCTCGACTGTCATTCAAATTACAAGCTCCATTTGCTTGATAAACAAACAATTTCGAATTCAATTAGAAACTCTCTTTTGATTTGTAAAATCAATTTTAATCAAAGTTTGAATGGATATTAGATACACGTTTGCAAAAAAAGAGAGTCGAAAAAACAACTTTCTCGACTAATTAAATTCATTTGAATATCGAGATATGTTCACCATTTTTTTTCATGATATGCTAAAAACGTATGCTGTCCTGGCAGAGTTGCGTGTTGTACTGGAATGAAAAATGTTTAACTAACGAGGGTGAAATGTCTAAGGGTAGGTTGTTGAACTAAATGTCATTACACTTGAGTCAACAGTTCTCGGTTGATATGTTACACTTGATTGACACAGGCGTGAGATAATTTTTTTTCAAACATCTTCCACTCGAAAATATGAAGAATGAATGAAAAAAATAGGGAAAACAATCTTTGCATGTTTAATTTCTAGTGTATCTCACAACATTTGATATGAACAATCGATACAAGACATGGGATATGTTGCACACTATCTGTTGTTTTCAATCAATGAGGATTTGGTACAGTATAAACCAACAATAAAGCGCAAATGTACTGAAGGGAAACAATGCCTGAAAAGCATGAAAGGGAACAAAACCTCAGGTTGAAAAATGAAAGAACTCTCATTGTTTGTTTTTTTTCTCTTTCTCTTATCAAACTTTTTTTCAAGAAACGATCAAAAAATTTTTAATCATCCTCTCGATCTGATAACTGGAAAACGATTTTGTGCCAGAGAACGAATAGAGGAAAACTTTGCAAGCTTGTGGGATCAATTTTAATTGCAAAGAAAATTAGTTCCATAGTAAAAATAAACTTATCCGTCGGATTACGTAGGAGCCCGTTTGTTACATGAAAATTGCGGTGCTGGGAGCAAAAAAAAGTTGTTATATTGTCGATAAAAATACAATTACTGTACCGCGGCGGAAAGGAATATTAGAATAGCTAAATGCCATGCATTACTTTCCGTCATGCCGAGTCTCCAGCTTCTTTTTTAGCATTTAAGCAAATTGGAAAACTTGTGTTTTATCATCAAAAACCTGACTGCACGATTGTACTTCGTACATCGCTCTGCAAACCTTTCATCAAATTAACTGCTTTGACATTCATAAGGGAACGGAGCAAAACTAAAAACGTTTCCAAACATATTTGCATCACCGAAATACAAAGCCAGTAAAATTGGGGACAACGAAATGTCCATTTCAAATTTACACAAATCCGTCTTTCGTCGCGCAATACTGCCGTTTATTGATCTAACTCTCGTTACTCTCACGCCATCAAACTTTTCAACTATCTTTTTTAGATTTCCAAAAATCCTACCCCACGCTTCTGCTCCAGAGATTATATAGGTGTTTCGAAAAAGGTGTGTTCCAACTGACGTGGTGGGGTTCGCGGAAAAAGCATATGTGGAAAAAGAGACAAGGTGTCTGGCGAAAAGACGGCGACGTCTTTGTCGCTTCTTTATTGATTGGCAGAAGAAATTGGCCGGCGCCGCCCGCGTCGCATTGGTCGATCGTTTGGCACGGTGACGTCACGCGGCTCTTTCGCTATTGATTTTTCGCGCGAGCCGCCCGGCTATTGGTGAGATGTCTCGTCGAGGTTACGCGTCTGCTCCGTCACGTGACCTCTCGACGCAAGCTCCAGCGGTGCCTCGCCATTTTCTACCCTCACTCATGCACCCCAGATATCCACGTTATCTAGATGAACAGCCAAGAATTATGTAAAGATAAATGATGACTAATACTTTCGATGTCGGCCCAAATTTTGAGATGCACTACTTGGCGCGACTTTCAACTTCTTCAAAAGAAGAGCTCAATGTCAATCAACAATCTCCATCCATCGTCTGACAAAAATTTACACCTCTTTAAAAAAAGTGCTCAACTGCCATTCCCAGGAGGGGTATTAAAAATGTTCAGATCTCAAAGAAGGACGTGAGACAAATTTCGGTATTTTCTCATATTTTGTTGTCCCTCGTTGTAGGCGTGGAAAAGTCAGGCATTATGTTACTTTTTATATCGTGCCACCTCTTCACTTCCGGGGATGATTCAAGGAAAAGTATCTAGATCAATTGGTGAGAGCTTTTTACGAGCCGTCTTGAACTCGGAGTTGCGGCAGCGGTCCGCAAGGGGCGCACTGATCGACGCGGTTCTCGCATTTCACCCCGAGCTGACGTCGTGTGACGGTCTCAGGGTGGACGTGCCATAATGTACGCGCTCGCGTTTCGGCCAACGACGCACTGGGCCCTTTGACACGTCGGTGACGCGTTTTTTTAAGTGCGTGGCAGTATTAGTTCTCGGTGTACCTTAGTGTTGTGTCACTCGACATTTCGGGATTTCCCCGTCACGCTCGCCACTTGGTAAGCTCACTCGCTTTTGGGGTTATTGCGTTTCGCATACGTTTCACGGTGTGGATTTTTTGTTTTATTTTCATCAAAAAGTGAAAGCAGTTGGGACGTTTGTATGAAAAATTGTACACCAAATAGAGGATTTTCGCGGCGAATCTTAGAGGTCTTGCGGTGACAGGGATGATTAGTTGACGTGGTCACATGGGGTGGACACGGAAAGTTACTGGCAAAGTGGTATCAAATCTGGTCAAGTTTGTCATCCTTATTGATCAACGTTATTAATCGAACCAACAAGTTTTATTGCTTTTTGATTTTTTTGGGCGGTTTTTGGTTGAACTGTACAATAAATTGAATTAAAACATTAATATCCATTAGAAAGTTTATTATTATTATTTCGTTCATTTCGTTCGTTCAATTTACGAAAATATTAAGTTTCACAAGATCCTGAAATATACAAATTAAATTCAGCTCATATTCCAGATGAAATGATCCTCCTCCCTTCTGGTTCGCCCTTTTCTCATATGGAAATTTTGATGGACGGTTGACACGTGCTCTTTATGTTAATCTAAGAAAACGGAAGAAATAGAATGGAAAAGTGCAGCTTGAGTAACTTATTGATTTTGGTGTATCCAAACAAAAGAAACGTCACTTTCGTTCACCAGCGGTGCTAAATGGGTTTTTTCGCAATTAATTTTTTCACTCAATTAAAACTCTTTTCTGAATTCATTTGAAATCTCAATCATCAACATTATTTTTATCGACATAAAAGAAACATTTGCATTTTCCCTGTAGAGTCATTTTTGTAAACCGAACAAAGATAAGCATAAGTTAAAACCTAATCTATCCAGCCATTTGGGTATATGATTACACCAATTTTCTCTTGCGAGCACCCGTTATCGTGAAAATTATATTGTATCATTAACAAATGTAGAACGTGCAAGGTGAAATGAAAGCTCGTTGTATGCAAGAAGGGAAGAGAGAAGCAAAAGTCTCACGTATAGCATGAATGTAATATTTAAAGCGCGCAGGAAATAAAACGCCTTGAAATAAAGAAAAATGTTATGGACTTTTTTGTGCGCGCGGCGTGCGATTGAAATTTAGATCATCCGGGGAGATAAATTACCGCGGTCGGTTATTATACGAAAATGAGGGGATTGAATGGAGGCAAAAATTGGATCAAACGGAGGATGATTTCAATAAACATCCAACCGACTGGATGATAAAATGTTTTCATCTGACCGAATTTCCAATTAGTTATATTTTCAATCCGAATAAGGCCATCAAATTTCAATTATATTATATCATTCGACATTTTTCGCAACTGTGACATCATCGCGTTACTTTTTTCTTTGTTTGTTTTTTTTTTCATCCCCTCAAACCCATATCGGCAGAGTTATTTTAAGAGCCGGTGTTTACAAAAAAAAATTGCACGCACGTCTGTCAATTGGCGCCCACGTATTTTTCTTTATTCGGTTAACTCTGAGATACATTTATAAATACGTATACGACCGCCCCTCCTCCTCGTCGCTGTTTCACTCTATTTTGAAAACTGATAAAAAAAACTTTATATTTTGTATTACGACGGACATAAATTTTACAATTTTTCGCCATTCAATTTGATGTTTCTTATCGATACCCGCGACGATAAACTTTCGAATGTATATTCATAGAAATTGCTTCAAGTTTCTCAACCCATTATCGTAGCGTTTAATGTACATGGAGATTATATTTTACGAGAGAGAATTCCGGCTTTATTATATCTTTCTACCGTGTTGCGTAAGTTGCCTCTCGAGCTGCAAATCTCGTGTTGGCGTTGCAATATTAAAATTAAAAAAGCCATAATAATTACAATGCAAATATCACGTTGTGTTTTTCTGACTACCCGGGAAAAAAAAGTTCCATGTCTGATCATGTCTGATCAGGTATGACCAGATCTGATTCAATCAGATCTGGCCATGCATGAAAATTGAGTAGATCTGTTTATATTCGAGCAGATCTGATCATGTCTGAGAGTTAAATACAAACATATTGAGTATGATTCAATTCAATTCATTTCAATTAAATTAAGTTG
>JAPYZS010000208.1:0-164273 GCA_030522925.1 Trissolcus japonicus | reverse complement strand
ACCTGGGCGGCCAATTCACGGCGACATCGTTGGAAAATGAGATCGCAACGGGGGATCGTACAGGTAAAGAACGCCGATCTCCAACGGTGGACCGCCGAAATGAGTGAGTTTGATTTCGATAATAACAATGATTGCCGACATATTTTGCATTGAAAGCAAAATCGGTTCATTTTTTACTATAAAGAGAACAAATAACCTGCAATAAATTCGATTCGACTTATTTACAATTCTGAAACTTCATTTTTAAATAAAGCAGTTTTTTTTCAATTTTTGATCGTGGAGTGCATTAAAATATAAATCGTAATTTATTGCAATTTTTCGTAGTATTAGCACTACATATTAATATTAATATGTGATATTAAGAGTGGACACATCTATCTTTGTTGCATTGAAAAAAAAGTTGGTAGAAATAAAATGAAAACTTATAATTTAAAATTTCGAGTTCAAAATTACAGTTTATTGTTGTCTTTGTAAGGACTAGTATAGTATTACCATATACACATTCAATAGCTCATTTACTTATTAATCATAACTTATGGTACATTCACAAACATTGATAAAAGTAGTCATGATATTTTGTAGCCTGTGTGTCTCATGACTTTTGAAGCTGTATAGCGCAAGCTTTTTAAGATAGAGAGAGAGATATTAGGTAGAGAATAATTAATGATAAAACTCATAATATGGCTTGTCGCCAAATCAATTATCAAAAAGTTGTTTCTCTGTTGTCATCAATCGAATCAATTTTCTTACATCCCGATCTTCTCCGATACCTTGTTTCAAATCTTTCAATTTCATTATCTTGCGTGACATTCAAAAATCATGTCATGAACGTTAACAGTATCCCGCGGGTACCCAACAAACAGGACCACAAAACGAAAATGCAATGTAGGGTCGTACAATATAGTGCAAGATAATCAGTCAGTTTCATTTTCCCCGTCACATTGTTTATAGAAATACTTCAAATAGTCAAACACGTATAATTATATATACCATATATAATATACATATATATAATATATATATATTCATATATATTCCTTTTATTTATATACGAAGGCAATCATTCGCCAGCAAGCGATGCCATACCTCTAACATTATGTCGAAATCTTACAAACAGCAAAGGATTGCGCTTTTTTTTTATATTATGCCATATAAAAAAGAAAACCAATTGAAACCGACCGACAATTCTATCCTTTCACTAACCAGTTACAAAATTTTCGATTGGTTTCAATCGTATAGTTTTTTTTTGTTTAGTCGATTTTAAATACAACGTTTGTGAAACAAGACGATATCTATCTCTGTTGCAAATCTTCAGCGAATTTTATCGACGATCCTTGATTAATATATAAGGGAGCGTTAAAAGCGCGCGTCGCATGTAATATCTTTTGCGAGAGTACAGCTTTTGTTTCTCCTTTTCAAGTCCTGACAAAGCAATGATCAACCGGAGCTCGAAAACGACAATTTTGTTTTCCGCATTGGTTTTAAATTATGACTAGAATCCGTATTATGTTTTTTTTTGTTTGTTTATTAACTTTCGCAGCCATGTTTTTGCGCCTATGCTCCATAAAATCGGATTATGTATTATGTATGTATATGCATAGATAATTATATTTATATATATACATACAACGATTGCGCGGCACACATTCTCTTTCACACATACACACACGCAACGACGTATCATTGTCAGAGACGAGTTCGCGATGTCAAAGTTCGTCGAGCGTACACGCGTTGACACAATTAGTCGTTAGGTCGGTACACAATTTAATTTGATCTCCTATCCATTTCAATTGTATTTACAGCTTGCACGCACATCAAGTGAAATCTCGCTTCCATTTTCTTGTATATTTTATTATTTTATCGTTTAACTCGAAAAAACCATTTCGTCCAGAGTTTAAAGTCGAACTTAAATTATACACTAGAACCGTATAAAATTCGTGAACACAAGTAACAAAACGTAAAAGGCTGTTTCAACATTCAACACTTATAATGTAATTGAAAAATATATGCTCATCTTTGTTTGTTTGTGACTTATAAAATGAAAATCATAAAATACTCTGCGATAATAATAAAATATAATTCTATGACGAGATGATTTCTGGGAGGAATAATGACTATCTAGCGATGGTTGTGCATCCTTGTAATATACGACTTTCGTTAATTGAATGTTACAACTTTTGTTTTTTTTTTTGATATGCAGTCGAGCGATGGTGACCCATCGGTTTACTGTCTACGGCCAGGTACGACCTCCTCTTTGTTCCATGATAGACAAATGTTTGTACCGGCGACGGCGCGCCTCGTACCCCCAAGTTTGTAACAAAATCATAATCGAACAATGTCTAAGGTGTCTCCTACATGTTTTGTACAGTATTTTTTATCGACGCATGTAAACCTGTGTAAAAATGGAATACTCGTTTGTACAATATGGTATCTACGAACTCAAACGAACGAACGAACGAACATGTCTCAGCCTCGACTCGCATCCGATCGCTGCTTTCAAAATTAGTCGATCGTACATTGCACCAGCCGTCTTAAAAAATATATTTTTATACATCAATATACATATTCGAATTTGCCACCTCCGTAATATATTTTTTTTGTCGATGATTCAATTGCGGAATCGAGAAAAAGTGCATGATAAGATCTGTTTTTTTTTTGAGCTAAGGAATTTAGCTTAGAACGATCGGTTGTAAGTCGACAACATGGCTACGCTACATACTTTCTTTCTCGTCATTTTCTGCGCCACTCATATAGAAATAGTTATACGGTCGCATGCACGTAAAACTTGCTCGCCAGACTACTCTTGCAAAGGCATTCTAGAAACTTCTTAGCGTGTATAATATATTATATATCGTTTGTGTAATAATCTTTTACAATACTAGGTTTCCTTTTTTCTTCTTCTTTTTTGTTTCGCATCGGCGGTAAACAATAACGAACGCGTGACTTGAAGCCGCACTTTGACATCAAAGAAATCGTCGCATGATAGGAATTTGACTGTTTGCAACGCTATGGATATTGCCCACCTGTCCTCAATTGCTCGCTCCCTAAAACGATCGCAAAATTTCATGACATGTAAAATTATTATTATTGTTTAAAATGTTTCGTTTAGGGAACAGTATACGATTAATCAGTCGTAATAAATAATACGATTTCTCTCATTTAAACTTGACTTGGGTGTGTGTACACTTTTGTTGATTTTTTTAGCGCACGTTTTACTTTTCCAGTCTATAAAGTTTGTTTTGCACGTCCCCCTTTTTGTTTGACAATTTTTCATCCTTTAGTCTAATAGAAATACTCTTAATTTTTGTTTCGTTTCATTTGTTTTGAGATCCATCAATCTAATTAATTCAAGTCCGGGAGATTACAATTATAAAAAGTACAAAATCAAAAATTAAAAGACATTGTAAAGTTGCAGAGTCACTTCCGCGCGTGAATGTACATAAGAATAAAATGCAAGAGAGACCGAAAGGAATGTATATGGCATCATCGGAAATCGTTCTTATCAATAAGATAAGAAGTTGAATAATCACGTACAGTTCAGCCCCCCGCGTTTCAATCAAGGGGCTTTGTGCTATTTAATAAATTGTGTGCATTTGTCGCTCATTCATTGTGTTTCAAACTAAATGCGATCGTCTATAGCAGCTACTGAAAATGCATCTCTTTTATTCATTATAATTTTTTTTTCTTTCAACTAGATCGTATAACTCTAAACTATATTGACAACAGTCAGCGCATGTTCATACATACATGTATGTACATTAAACATTACACCGATGAGAAGATGCTTGTACAACCAAGTTAACTTTGCACGCTAAACATCTCCAATCAAAATTATAAATTTACAAAACAAGATACAAACTTATTCAAACAAGTGTTTATAATTAATTTTATTTCTTTCAATTGAAGAAAGTTACAATCATTTCGACGTTAATGATACGAGTATTTTTTTGTCTTTAAGTATAAACAACAAATATATGAAAAACACAATGAGAACTACGAAAAATCCGGTAGAGATTTATGTACAACAATGAAATAAAACCGACATAAAAGGCTGCCATAAAGATCACATTGTTTCGTATTACGGTGATGAGAAATGGCAATGACAATGACTTTGGTGAGGTGTGTGGTATACAAGAGTGTATAAATAATAGGAATGGCTGGTCGCGCGTTCAGGTTACTGCGATTCGCGGTTGTAACGAGAGGGGGAGGGGGGTTGACCTCGATTAATACAAAACAATCCTTGCGAAATAACCTGTACAAGTGAACGCAGAGCGTATCGCGCTAAGATAATGGATGGTGGAGATGTATTGTCTGTTCACTATGTTACGCGCCTGTATTTCCGCGATCTTTCTTATACATTATCTTTTATATGTACACCGGGGACTCTTGACCCGTGAGTAACCTAAACATCGACGTCGGCATGGTCTTCATTAAAATCTGCAATTAAAAGAGGACGAAAATTAATGGCACCGCTAACACGATGGGCAAACAAAATTACTTTCTTCAATTTTTCTTTTTTTTAATGATATAATAAATGTTACCTCGCCAACAGACGTAGCGAGAAGATTAACGATCTTCTCGTGCGGCACAGCGACAACGCTCTGATTGTTGATCTCAATTATTCTATGACCGACGCGTACGCCGCCCCTCTCGGCGATCCCGCCACGCAGAAGGCTGCAGATCACTCCGTTCTGTACACTGAAGCCGAGCTGATACTTGGTATCCGGCCTCTTGATCTTCACCTCCACTACGGGGGCACAGGGCACCACTGTCAGCTTCACCACCGTCTGGTTCTTCGAATTTTTAATGTACGTCTGACAGGTGGACAGCGGCAGACCAACCAGGGACACGCCGTTGATCGCAATTATCTGGTCGCCTATATTAAGTTGACCGCAACGCGCAGCTGCCCCGGCTGGGGCGAGGTTTGCGATCACCACCGTCGGTAGCATCGAACCCCAACCAGACTCCACTATCACCACTCCTAAAATTTCGCCCTTTGCTTTTGGTACCACCACCTAAAACATTGTTTTAATCATCAGTTAATTTAGCATTGAAATTCGTATCGTCCAAATCATAGTTGAAGGTTTTTCTATTAGAAAATACATTTATAAGCAAAATTAGGTTTTTAATTGCAGTAATTTACGGTTGTCAAGTTTTTTGAAAATTTTTCTAGTTTTGTCAGCGTTGAAAAACTTAGTCTCATCTCACCTCCTTTTGCATCTCCTTCTTAGCGAACATCTGCAACTCATCTCCAAAGATCTCTTGCGAATTCAACACTTCCTGATAGTCCATCTCCTTGACGAAACTGTGATCCTCGATACCATTCGCTTTGAGAAATTCCATATACGCCACCTGAAACGCCTGTCCTATGCTCTGAGCAATGAACTGAGCTTCTTCGGACTCGAAAACGTGGCAAATCATTTTTGGGGTACGGTTGATCTTCGGGGCCTCCTCCATCTCGTGGGGAACAAAGCGTCTTCGAGCCATCAGCACCACGAGGTCCCCGATGTCAGCGATATATGAGATGGTCCGCAGGGCGTGGTCCATCATGATTTCCTTCAGATCTGTGTTCAGCACCATGATTTTTTCCGTCGATATAAACAGGTCCACCTCGGTACTCGGCTGTGTCTCACCGTCCGGAGCCTAATTCAAACCAGTTCAATTAGCATTGTCAAACAGAATTTGTCTTCGCTCAGAACCTTGACCATTTTAGCAGACCAGAACATTTTCAACTGTAGCGTTTGCTAAATCTCTAATTTGGTTTAAATGGTTTGCTTTTTAATTTTATATTAAATTTCGATTTCAAAAAAAGATTTATAAATGAGATGAAAGAGGGGTTTTAATTACTCACCAAAGCCTAATGATAAGCAGCGTGTAAAAAAAAGCGGGATTAAATGATTATTACTTTCAATTTTTATAATTAAAAAAAAAAGAAATTATAGTCTAGTTCACTTTTTTTAGTGAAGTCATAAACCTGAGAGTTTATGTCAGTTTTTCATTTTGAAGGTGTAAAATTTGTCTCAACAAAAACGAGATGGGGGTGGGTAGAATGTAAACTTGATTTTACAATGTTCTTTTTCATTCAAAATGAAACCTTTTTTTTGTAATTGATAAAAAAAAGATCAGAACAGAATGGAGGCACAATTAAAAAAAGGGTTAAAATGAAACGAAATTTGTGGGATGATTTGGATTAGGGGGAGAGCAGACCTTGATTTTGGTGACTGCCTCTTCCACCATGTGCTTCTTAAGGCGTTTCCGCCGTTTGCGACCCCCTTCCTCCTCCACCTCAACCGACCCGAGGAACTGGAGTCTGAAAACGGTCGGGGAGCAGAGCGAGGAATGGACGGGCCCCAGCTTAGACTGGACCCCGACCGAACTCGACTCGGACTGCGCCCCGGCCGGGGCATTGCCTATCAGCTCCTCACTCGAGTCGTACTCCTCTTCTTCGAGGCTGCCCTGCGAGGCGATGCTGCAGCGACTGTAATTCTGCGACCCCCCCGGAACCTCCTCCTGTCACCGCGTATCAAACAAACAAAAGTTTTCTAATTCAAACCTATCCAATTTTCAAACACTAGTCAATTCAACAAACATCTTTCATACCAATTTTGTATGATCTTTCATTAATTTACTTAGTTTTTTTTAATTGTTTTTTTTTAAGTTGTGAAACAAGCCATTGAAGTCTACTCCCTACAAGTTCAAAAATGTATAATCCAAAGAAGGAAAAACTAATCTGAGAGCCAATGCAAGAACAAACACTCGAGAGACAAAATCTAACTGGGAAAAAGTTACAGCAACAACGAATCGAATCGTTCAGACCGGGCATATCATAAAAAAGAGCTTTGTGCAAACATTAACGAACACATGGAAGATCATCCTTATTGGAATTGGAAGATGGAACAATTTTGGTTTGTGAAAGCAAAACAATTCTAAAAACACAACTACCGTTGCGACGAAACTGAATGCAAAGCGACAAACAACTTTCCATTTACTTGTTTTATTTATTTTTTTTTGTCTTTTTCTTTCGGTCCATGGACACTGATTCATGCAAATGTTTGTAAAATCCAACGATTACAAGTTTTCGGGTGAGCTTTGCAAAGATACCGGAGAACAACCGAGGACGCCTCACAAGTGCACTGACAATACGACTTCATCTTCAATAACGAAAGTCAGAGAATTTGTATCTTTTTTTTTTTGTCAATCTGACTGTTTTCGTTTTGAAGTTGGAGGGGAAGTAGCAAATTGAAGAGATGGAAAACGATGGAACAGCTCCAAAATACGGTGCAAAAATAAGCGTTTTTTTGGGACAACGCCCGGCTACAGAAACAAGTGAAGGAAATTTTTGTTTGAATCAGGCAAGTTCTTAGAATGACGTATACATCCAGACAAATCGACAAACACTAGACACATCGATTAATTAGTCACACTGAAATTAATGACGGTGTTCGGTGGTGGTGATGTGAGAAAGGGGGTGGCTACACTGAAACATTCAGGCCTTCTTGGCTGGTCAATTTTCAAAATTTCCAATTTCAAAAAAAGAGAAAAGAAAAAGGGTTTATTAAAATTAATTTTTTTTAAATCCCTAGAAACAAATTATAATAAACTAATTGTCATTGTGATTGTTATTTTCTTTTTTTGCATTTGCTTTGATATTTTTTGTAGAAACTCTCAGGTTCACCTTGAAATCTAAATGATTTTCTACTGTAAATATTTGATTATAATTATTAAAGAATGTAAAAAAAATTGATTAAGGTGAATAGAAGCGTTCTGAGCATGCGACTATATTTTGTGCTAAATTTAAATTCGCGCGCTAATCTGATTATAAAAATTTGATAGAATGAATCTAAAGACAAAATTGTTCTAAGAATGGAGGTTATCACATTCGTTATTTTCATACAAATTTTGAAATTGAATGATTAAATTTAAATGTAAAAGAAAAATTATGTTCAATCTAATAATACAAATTCAGATGTAAGAACTGGAATCAAAGTACAACTTGGTATGTAACAATACAGAGGTACAATTTTAAATGATAACCGTGCAATTACAAGAGTCTGATTCGAAATCAAATATACAACTCTACGAAATAATCAAAATAAACTGAGCATTCTTTAAACATTCAGTTGTTTGGATCATCATATTTTTGGTTGACAAATATTTTTCAGATAAAATTTGGAACTGAATTGAACATCGATAAGGTGGAGATCAAAATGATAATTAGAGATAATTTTAAATAATTGTAATAGTTAATAAACAACTCTAAATTTTGGGTTCAAACATAAAACTTTGTTAACTTTGCTGGGTAACTAAAAAATGAGCATGTGCGTCATTTATTAAAAAAAAAGAAGATTAATATTTTCATCTTCCACTTATTAAAAATTAAAAACTACTTGTTACATCTATGTTAAACTATTTTTACAGAATCGTTAATGGAACATGAAGAACATTTTTTTTTTCATCTTCCACATTCAAATTTATTAATATAAATTACAGTTTTATTTAAATGTCAATTCTTCGATTAAAAAAAATGTTGATTTAAAGTGTTATTTTTTATTTCAATTTATTAAAGATAAAATTAAATTAAATTTAATTAATAATATTAAAATTAAAATACAAAATATTCTCGATCCTCAAAGATTTAATTTGATTATATTTTTTTACTTTCAAACATACATCATACAATCAGATGAAAATATGTTTTTATTATTGATTTTTAATTATAATACATTTTTGAAGGTTGAAATTTTGTTTCCTTGTAAAAAACGAAAAACAAAATGTCTCATCCTCCATGAACGATCCAGTTCACTCGGTTTTTCTAGTACCCCCAAGTGACTAAAACGTAAAATGATGCTCGCTGTACCTTGATTCTCGAGACAGCCTCTTCAGCCTGGCACATTCTGGTCGATTTGGTGGGTTGTCCCTCGCAAACCAGCTGGGTCGAACCCAAATACCTCGCGCGGAAAAGCACCCCTTCGATGAGCACTGAGGGATCATCGAGCAACACTGAAACCGACAAGGAAACCGTGTACTTCTCGTCCGGCAATCGTTTGCCGTTCAAAACACCGTACGCCGTCAAGTAATCGGGGGGCAGACACCACTCTTTCAACTCCAAAGGCGTCAGTACACGCTGACCGGTGTCTTTCTTTTTATCGTCGACGTTCTCTTGCTCGGCTATCACTAAATTCGGCTCATCCATCGCGATAAGTTGTTCCATCTCGCGTGCCGGACTAACGTGTACTGATCAACGATACGAAATCGAGTCCGTGACAGAAGCCCGACCGATATATTATAAAATATTTTGAAGTTGAAATTTTTGTGTTTACCTATTGATAACTTGACGGCTCTGTGAAATGCGATTTATGAAATTCAAGATAATTTGAATTTCTGCGCCTTTAGACAATCATAGAATTATCATTGAAAAATTTGGAATTCATTTGTTCATATTGCACGATTTTCTTTCACATTTTGCTTTTCCTTATAAAAGAAAATCAAATTTCCAAAGAGTCAAAAATAAAACATTTAAAGTCAACTATTTTTTTTTTGAAATCTTTTTTTTTTTTTGGGAGGTTTTTAAAAATATTTTTAAATGTACAATTTTCGTTTAATCAGTCAAGTATTTTATCTCGTGTCAACATCATTTATCAGGAAAAGATTACATTTTTGAGTGATTGAGCTAACAACACTCAAAAGTTGCAACCGCTGCATTAAAAATGAGAGATGATTGGAATGGCTTCACTCTTTTGTTATTGTTTTAATTGCATTGTTTTTTAAATAGCATTACGCTTTGCACGACAGCGTGCAAATTATAATGGCAAAAATACTTACCGTGATTTAAGAGCCATTAACAACCAAGTCAGGAGGACGTGCCATCCAAAGTAGTAGCAGCAATAAAGATTAAAACTATGATTAGTAACATGCGGTTAAATCATCCAACTCGTCTAATTTACGCGCTTTTAAACTTAAAATTAGTGCAATATATATTCAGGTCAAATTTATTGTCAGGAAAGCATCTTATAAATATAAAGTTATATTATAAGTTTAAATCTAAAGTTTTGTTAAAACTACAGAACAAAAATGAAACAAAAAATTGTACCAAATGTGAAAACCAGTTTTTTAAATTCTTAGTTTAAGTAAATAACGGGAATTGGGTGTATACCTTCTTTATTTCTACTCTTCTTCTTGCCCTCTTTGTCCTAAAAAACACAAAGACTGTATTAAAAAAATGACGAGTCAAACATTGTTTTTCGAACATGCAAAATCAAAATCAATCATAAGTTTTTCATTCAACTATCGCAATGTACAAGAAAAAGAACATACATATTTATGATCTTTAAATTCAACATTCCATTTTCATTATCAATAAAAAAATTAAATCATGAATAACGATTCGTGAAAAATCGGTCCAACTTTGAATTGCACATCAGCAGAATTTTTGTTTCCAGACGTTACATAATCAATAAATCATTGAATCAGAACCAGGAAAATTGATTTTTGAACTTTGTCAGCAGTTTTGATTTACGAATCATACAAATATTTTACAATTAACATCGTCTAAAAGTATAAATAAACTAAACCAAAATGTAATTTTTTATAACTATTGTTTATGAATTAATTTAATAGTTTTTTTTTTTTTGGTTTTTTTCGTTACTTTCTTTTGACAGAAAAATGAACGACATCAGACATATCCTGGAGTTGAAATTGCGAATCTAATAGCCATGCAATGTCGGCCAAAAGTATCTTGTATAACTATATAAAAAAACGCAAGTCAAAATCTGCAAACAATTCGGGTAAAATAAATCTCGCTGCACTGAATAAACATGCGGTTTAGTTCAGTGATGTCTCTTTGGCATCGCAGACACCAGCTACACAGATGCTCTACAGCTCTACAAGCCGAAAGCGACAGTGGACGAATGAACTTAGCTTCCATTTGTTTATTTATTTATTTTTTTTTTTGTTAAATTACCAAATTGCACAAACAAACGAACATTTAATTAATTTTACAATACGAGACAAAAGAAAAAGATCTAATAAATTCATTCCAAGTATGTTTTGACAACTTTTTTTTCTCTTTTTGGTGACTCTAATTGGGCATCGTTTATTCTAGACGTGTCGTCTGACATTACACCAATTTGCAACGCCTGTACGTTCGGATCAATCAAAAGTTAAAACAAGAATAAAAGGAAAGCTGGCAGGAAATCAAAACGAGATTCGAATACAAAAGTCCCGGGATTTTATCGAGCGAGCTAAAAGGTTTTTCACTAATGTGTATTATAAATTGAAGTCTGTGGATTTATAATAATTCTTACTTCCCTCCCCCTCCATTTTTTTCACCCTTAAATATTAAAATTCCCGAAATATTCATCCCTAAATGTATTTTAAAATTGTTCCCCAGAACTTGGAAGAACACTTTGCAGATTAATTTCTAGCGCGAGTTCTACTTTTGTTTTTGCCCCGCTGTTGCGACTACTAAACACTCCCTTGTCTAAACACGTGAAACTTCCACAACCCCTCCCGGACCAACTTTGCTTTGTTTAAACAAGTTTTAAAAACTTTTAATTACATCGCGTTAACACAACGTTCTAATAAGAACGCAGAAAAATAAAATAAATGTTGGTCGCAATTGAAAATTTCCCCCCTGCCCAAAAAAGTTAAGGGGGTCTTGCTTTGAAAGTGCAGCGACACTCAAACGTGTCTCCACATCGGATCCGTTTTCGTATTCCCTTTGCGAGTCGACGACCCAACACAAACAGTTGCGCCCCGACATTTACTATAGTTTTGCCTACAAAGTTATCAAAACATACGATTTAGAATGCAACTCCTTTTTCTTTTTATTTCAAAATATATGGAAGCAGAGCCAGTCAAAAGTATACAAAGAAGATTTTTTTTGTCAAGTTCTAGGAACTTGTGAGAAAGAATTTTAAAAAACAAGGTAGAGAGAGCGGAAGAGAAAGAATTAACTGGGGAGCACCTTTTTAATTTTACCGCTGGACTCCTTGAGACTTGGAGGAGGCGAGGGGGAATTTTTGTTCGGGGTCTTCTGGGGACTCGTTGAGGGTTTCGTGGGAGTGGTGGTTTCGATCGGGGGCGAGCGAATTACCGATACGGGTGGCGGGGATACTGAGGTGGATGTCGAGGGCACGGGTTCCGCGCTGGCCAGCGGCTCTAGAGGAGTTACATCAAGGCTCTTAGGCGGGGTTTGCTTTGGAGTTGTGATTTTAGCGTTCATTGTCGATAACAATGTCCGGCTCTTGGGCTTCCGCCACCCCTGCCAATAACAACACCAATCATAACAGCGTTAGAAACAAGCCGGCGCGATATCTTCAGTTACCAATTATTGCTTATTTTATTTTCGCACACAAAAACCAATTAGTCATTTTAGTACAAGGGAAAAGAGAAGTCAAAGAACAAGGATAAACCTTCACCCAGTGCATTGAAATCAAATGTCATTATCCCTATCACCTGTTACAATTAATCATCAGGGATGCAATTTATTAAAAAACAAGATCTAAAAGCAAAACATGAGTTTACGAAATCTGTAACCTTAGAACTACCAAACGGACAAACGTGTCTCCTCCTCCCCCCCCCCCCTCTTTGATTTGCAATAACACAATGCAATAATCAATACTTAGTCATGTATTTTATTAATTTCAAAATTTATTTTTTACCCTTTGATGACTAAACCTTTTTTTATGTTTTCATTTTTTATATCTTCACTAATTACTTTAAATTTACTTTAAATTTTTATAAAATACTACCCACCTTTTACAGAAAAATCTATTCAATATGAACAGACAGAATCATCAATCATCTGATTATATCAAAATAATTAGATAAATTTAAAATAAATAATGATTAAAAAAAAGATAAATAAAAATAAATAATGTAAATCGAAATTGTATTTTTTTATTCAAATTTCAATTGAAAAACTGGGCATATTTGTCTCCTTGGTAGTTCTAATGTTAAATATTTTGATATTACATAAACCAATTGCATCCCCGTTTATTTTAATTAATTTACAACTTTGGTTTAAATTTTAATTTCAATTCATTTAGCTTCTCTTTAGGTTTGTTTTCTTAAAAGCGTCTAGAAAATGGTATGCTCTCCCATACTTTATCATCATAAAAGCCTTGGTCGTCAGTCCTCTGTTGTCCAAGCAGTCGGTCTGTCTCCAAATCAGTGTCCGCTTCCTCCTCGTCGGCATTTTCCTCAACTTCCAGCTCCATCTCCTCCGCACCTCTCCTGGCTTCGGAGTCCTCGCTGTTACTCTCAGTGCACACTCTCCGCCTGCCATCCAACAAACTATATTTTAGTTAGATGCACTCATAGCTTTTGATATCACTTTAACTCCTTACTGTATTTTGTTTCTAAAACTTCAAGTTCTTTTTTTTTTATTACAAAATTTATTGCATTTATAAACAAAACATATTCTACACGCATTATACAGTAAAGAGTTAATCGATCACCGTATTCCAATAATTATGTTCAGATATCTTTCAATGAGCTTGCGATAGGAGCGAGATTTCAATTAAGGGGAAAAGAAGAATGATAAAAGTGGAATCGAGAGAACAAAAATAAATGAATAAAGAAAATAAAAGGACGGGCATGAAAGTTCTAAGAGGAAGCAATGAAATTTTGATGTTTGTTTACTGAGACAAGACGAGAGTTTTTCACGCGTCTCAATAATGTAAAGGGGAATCCATTAGACTCATCAAATTTAATGAATCTGGCAGTGAATTTTGTATAAGCTTGAGGTATTAAATCTGCCTATCTTGATGAAACTCTCACAATAAACAAAAGAGAAGGAACAAGACAAGAGTTGCAAACAGATTGAAACGTCCGGATTCTCAGATCGATAATGAAAATGCTTTCGAACTATTTTTAGAGATCATTATTATCGTTTCATCTCATTTTGGTATACGTCTAATAGTGATTAAAAAATACCCGTGCGACATTAATCCGATCACACAGACTACAACATTAGAATTGAATTATTAACCAATGCCAAAAAAAGTGACCAACTTTTGCAATTATAAAATTCCGTCTTGCCCTTTGGCTGAGAGTATTATTCTAGTATGTAATTATAAGTTTATTTAATGTTTTCACGATCGTACAAAGTTGGGGAGAGTACAATACTTTGGTATCTCATTGTGGGTTGCAATTCAGAGATATATAGCAAGGCTTCTATTCTATCGCTGAGTCGAGAGTACTAGGAATAAAATAGAAAATGCGCTAGCTCCCATCCACTTAAGTGTATACAACCTCTCACTTAGCTGCTCACTAGATATCAAATAATGAAAATCAATTAGCCAAGAGCTGGAATACAGTTTGATAAAACAAAGAAAAAGAAGTGAAAAAAAAAAAACCATCAATCTCAGTTTATAAATTTCAATTTACAAATCTCAGTATTTAAATCTCAGTTTTTAAAATTACTAAGGACCAACAGGATTTAAATTTCCAACTGCTTAATTAACACATACTTGATTGAACATAGTTTTTGGAATACCACAATCTTCAACCTGTCCTGTACCTTGGTATCCAGATAGGGCTGACGCTCGGTTCCAAAGGATCCTCCGAGGGCGATTTGGCAGGCAGAGTTTTCGTGCGCTGCAGCGCCATCCTGATGTCTTTGATGGCTGCCTCTACCTCGCCCCCCATCTCGAGGCCGATGCTCTGGCGACTCTGGGGTGCAGGCGGGGGTGGCGTGCCCAGCGGATCCAGTCCGTCCAGCTGCAGCTCGCCGGGTTCAAACACCCCGTTATCCTTGTTCGTAATAAAAAGATCGGGCGAGCTGCCCTTGAGGCTGTGCAGCAGCTCCTTCGTGACGTTGAGACTGACGTCGTGGCTCGCGTCGCCGTTGCTGGCGTCCCCCAGGAGGTCGTTCCTCGTTCGCTGGATGATCTCCTTTTCGATCTCGTTGATCTGTCGCTTCATCAGCATCACCGTTGGATTGTTGTTATCGGTGTCGCTCGCGTGGCCGCTCGAAAGTCCGTCCTCGAGCACCGGCATACTCGTGTAAACCCCAAACGAATCCGAGTTGTTGCCAAAGTCGCCCACAGAGCCGAGCAGACCTCGGGCAGGCAGCAGCTCGTTGTCCATCGTCAGGGAGATCTCGCTGTCCAAGTCGCCGCAGTTGCTGTCGCAGTCGGTCGTCTCCGGACTGTAGGTGAAATTGCGCGAGTGGCCGACCTGCAGGCCCACTTCTGTCTCGCCGAGATCCTCACTGCTACCTGTTCCAAGGGAGAGGTCGAGGAAATTGCTCTCGTGTTCCGTCTGAAAGAGAAAATAAAGGAGGAGATAAATGGATTGTGAGTTAGGTTCTTTTTTCTGTTTTGTTTATGCCGCGAGGTTGAATCGATTAATGCCGAGGGTATTTATTTCGGGGCGGATGCAAGGATGAAATGTGAAATACAACATTCAGTTATCGAACGTCAAAGTTATTGAATGTGTAATGCATTGTTTGATAGATTTTAAATATTCAACGCAACGGTATAGTAAATATCGACGTGAGGATGTTATGAACTCGAGAAAAATCGTTTCAAAATTGAGATTGTTTATTTAGTTGAATTATTATACAGTATAATTTATACTGTACGGAGCAGAATATACTTTGTTTTATCATTATTATCATGAATACTTGTTTCCATTTACATATTTTCGTTCATGTACGAACTTTTAAATGAATGAAGTTGTTCGTGCATTTCATATCAAGCTGGATACTCGACGGCTTGAAAATTGTGTAGACCAAAAAAAAATGCAACCGAATAAACTGATGGATTTAATGGTTCTTTTTTTTTGTTACCTAATTTTACAATGCAGATTTATGATTCAACAGCAAATCGGGCGGTGTTTTATTTAAATTAACGGTTCTTTTGTTGCTACCCATCAATTTCTACCATTTTTACCTGTGTTTTAACCGACACTTCCTGAATTAATAAACGTACACAATTAAAATATTGTTTTTAGTATTTTATCGTTGATTTCCATATAGTTCTCTGAAGTGCATTTAATTTCATCCAAATGCACTGGCAACGAGCAACTGGGAAAAACGTTGGCTGTGAAATTGGCGAATCCACGTCTATAAATAAATGTTTATTTATAGCAATAAAGAACACCGCCCGGAGAGTCTCTTATGTTTGCAAAATAAATACCATAAACAACCTTACAAATACACCGGTGTTTAGCAAACATTGACCGAACGTTTTTGTTTGATCAAACAATATTACACGCTATTATAATTATTGTATCGACAGCTGTGTTTAATTTGAGTTAAAATGTTTTTTTCTTTTATAATGCGATTATAATAATTGTTAGATTTTGTTTTAAAGTTTACCGTTTGAGGGTATTCAGGTTTTTGTTTTTTTGGAGACTCATGCACCATGACTTCTTCCGTTTGTGGTCCACTGGCTAGCCGTTGACCGACATAGGCACTGCCGCTTTGTCTGCGTAATTCATAATCCAAATCCTGTCAAACAAAAGTTGAAATAAATTAAATCAAGTCAAGTGAAATGAATGTCTTTTGGCTATGAAAATTATGATTTCGTACTTGAAAAGGAAATTCCGTGTTGTCCTTTTCCTCGGTGGGCGGCGGGCATTTGAAAAATTCTTCCAAAACTTTGCGCGTCTCGGAAAACTCATACAGATAATCAAAAGTGCTACCCCCGGGTGATACCAAGCTGCTAAGATTGTCGTTTGGTATGACTGGCTGTTTTAAACAGTTATCGTCATTAGTTTCCGCTGGCGGATCGACGTCGTTGACAATCACGGATTCTTGCTGGTCTTCCGTTAAGCTAATGTTCGTGTCTATCACAGGGGGCTCTACTACAATCTCCGTGCAATGCTCTTCTTTCTGTAAATAAAAATCATTGTTTTCTAAATAAATTAATGCAATTAATTATTTAAAGTTTAAACATTATCATACGCAATGACAATAGCTGTCAAAAAAAAGCATTTTTCTTGCCAAGTTTGTTACAAATAATAAATAACAAATCACAATTTTACCTCAGTTAAAATGTTTGAATTAAACTACATAATTCAGGAATTATTAATTGATTTATTATATTTATTATTATAAAAAATTCGCATTTTAAATAGACATGATTACTATATTTTAAATAAAAATTTATATATTAACAAGTGATTGTTGATATACAAAATGCATATCATAAATACATATCGCAAAATATCTAAACTGGTTCTTACTTCTTTTTGATTGGAAGAAGTTGGCAGTATTCTTTGCGGAAATCCTGGTCTCGGTGCCATGTACATCGACGGTGAAGAGAGTAAACTTGGTAATCGTGAGTTCTCACGCACACCGTACCGTCTTGGACTCTCGGAATATTGGGCGATCGGTAACTCGCCAATCACTCGTGTTACTTTATGATTGAGTTCCGATGTTAGTGAATCCGCGTCGCAGTCACTCGCTGGCGTGACAACCTGAAACAAATACGCATTAACTTTTTTTCATCAAAGGCAATACAAAAATTAGCCACAAAATGAGTTTTTAACCGAATTAATTCTCGCAAACAAACAAATTATCCCCTCGGGGTTAATCTAAATTTGGAACAAAAAAATTCCCTATTGCAAGAGATGAATACAATCTCTGAACAATATAATTAAGAAAATCCGAAGCCACGATGATAAAATGAGGTAATCACTGCGTTACCAACTTTTTTTTATTCAGTTTCTTTTTGTGTACCGAAGTAAAACAAGGGACGCTTTGTTACAATTTCGCCTGGTTTTTCCTTTTTGTTTCAACGTCATTGTAATGAAATACAAAACTTGGCTTCAAAAATGAATTTCTCTCCTCAGTTCCGTTCTCTTTTATGTTTTGTCAATTTTCTGTTTTATACCTCGGACAAGAAATTAATTCAAGGGATGGGATTGTACCCTCATTAAGTCATCTATTATAGCACCCGTGTTCAGATTCGAATCAGAGCAGAACCAGTTAAACAATAAAAAAAATTGTTCTAAATAAAAAAGAAAGAAAAATGAACTGAAAACCATCCTTCAGAACTGTTTTGAACATATCTCAGATTTTGCAATTTATCTCTGGTTAAATCACACGTCCGCTGATTTATACCTTTAAGAAGTCGGTGGAATTTGGATGGAAGTTGGTAGTCGTGGGGCTTGGACTGCTTCCAACGCTGGAACTGGGTGGTTCGGGCGGCATCCTGCCCCGGTGGGACTCCTCGGAGTCCAAGTCCAAATTGGTGGCAGGGTCGATGAGCTGTGTCGCCACGTTCGTGGTGTTCAAGTCGAGTCGCAGATTTTGCCAGTTATCGTCGATATCATCAAAGACCACGACCTCGCCGTCGCTCACAATGGCCATGCTACGCGCGGGTGTCGTGTGATTCGACTGATAATCTACACAATTCTTTGCCAGCCCATAATCCAAATCGCTAATACTTTTCGGTACATTATACTCTACGTTATTGCTATTCAAGATCGTATCGTAGTTGATGATCCGATTGGTCCGGTTTCTCTTGGGCGAGTTGTAGTCCAGGATCGACTTGGTTGGATTTCGACGCACCGAATGCACTTCGGACGAGAACACCGTCTCGGTCACTTCACGGTTTATACGCTGTCTCCTATTTTCGCCGCAACTAAAAATTAATTAATCATTAATTCACTTTTACTATTTATATACAAAGGTGCATTAACTATCAACTTTCTACACACGTCGTAAGTTATATTTCCAAAACGATAACTGAAACAATTACATAACTGACTTCCAATATAGCAACCTTGTTTCATTCTTCTTTTTTTGTTCTCGATATAGTTACAGAATATTTTTGCATAATTCATACCGGAGTCAGCCATTTTGAGATATTGCAATTGGTAAACAAAGACCTGTCATTTGTTATAAACTACTTGATAGATACGAATTTTATTTTAATCAGATTAGATTACAAAATTTAAAAAAAAAAAGAAGGAAGTTATGATAATTATGATAATTAGATCAGTAAATTTGTTTGTGGACATTGTTACAATTGATGTATACAAATTGGAGGGAGGCGACTACTCGGTACAAATTGTATATACAAGAAGGCGAAATTTGTTTACGACTCACCGACTCCTCAATTCCCAAACACCCTGCCTGCTGGGCGACTTGTTAGTTTTCTTCACGGACAATTTGTTGTCCGTCTGTTCGTCGTTGGTGACAGAGTTTGAAGCCGCAAGAAAGCGTGGCTTCCTGGCAGCGACTTTGCCCCTGCTCTGCGAGAACACCTCCCTTCCGCCCGCAATCTCTATTATTCTGCAACAGTAACCGTAAAGAATAGAAACAACAGAGAAACAAAATATCGATCGCAAGGAGTGTGATCATCAAAACTCAGCTGGTCGCCCTTACGGTCGAGCTGTCAAATCTTGATGAAAAAAAAACCTAACCTATAAATCTGTCACCTACCAGTCTCTTCATCACAATTGGCAAATTCCGCGCCCCAAATTCGCGCTCTCATTACTTGTTCCTCTTCTTCGTCATTGTGAAACTAAACATGCAAATTGTCGAAACAATTAGCATAATCGTGACGTATTTACTATCCCGTGAATCAACGTCCCGTTGGTGACCGAAGCGAAAAAAAAAATAAACAAAAAAAATCACACCATAAATCTTTGAAATGTCAAAGTGAAAAAAATTTTTTTTCTCCAAATTGCTCGGGCTGCGATTGAACGTACCTCGTCTGCTAAAGAATAAACATAAACAAAAGAGTGTGCGCGCGTGTGTGGTGTTTGTTGTTGCACCAAAAAACTCGGTGCAGCTGTTCGACTAACGCGACGCGACAGGGCCAATTAATTTTGATAGGGCGAACGTGTTTCGGAACGACGGCGATAAATAAAACCGTTCATAATAAATCGACGGAATGATAATTATTCCGTGAGGTATATTTTCACCGAAGAGCGATTTGAAGCTCACGCCCGTTGCCAGCTTTCGGAGCGATGCAATTTGACACTGTCGCTATTGGTGGCGCTGCTTGTCAATTGTCAGAGAGAGTGGTGTGTCAGAGTGAAAATTGTTTTTTTTTGTTTATGCAAAATTGTTGGATAATACCTTTTTTAAACATTTGCAAACCAACTATACCCAGAAAAACAACTTTCTTTTCCATTTCAAATCTTTCATTTATTTGAAAATTAAGTAAACAAAAACAATCCGATTAAATTAAACAAAAAAAGATATAAACAATTTGTTTGTATCTCTAATTCAATAATTACAAAAAATAGGATAACAAAAAAATGTTTAGTTTATTTACATGTCAATTAGTTAGACAAAATAAAAAAACAAGGTTGTAAACAAACGATTTTTTTGATTGTTGCGCTAACCTGGAGTCTCGAAGTTTGTAACTACGGTCACCCTTGGCGGAAGTTAAGATGTAAACCGGAGACTCCTCAGGGCCGCTGTCGTCCTGCTGTGAGTGAGTCTGATGGTCGCTTCCTGGTAGACTTCCATAATTGTGTTGCTCCTCGCTGTGACCAGAGGCCGAGGACGAGCTCGAGGAGGACGAGACTTTCGTTGCCACTGACAGGGGACCCTCGCTGCTTCCAAACCCGGGCACCATGCTCGCCGTCCTACGGGACAGCGAACCTGATTTTTTCCTGCCATTCGCTCGTTTCCTACACCTACGAATGCAACTTCGTACTCATAACAAAACTACGATACTCCACTTTTTCTCAACAATCATTCAACTATGAATCTGCTCCTAATCACAACAAATGTTTAGTACTAAAAAAAATTGTGAACAAACGTTGGATTACTCTTCACAAAAACAAAAATGAAAAAAAGCGGTGTTTATAAAAGTAGTTTTAATTTCAACATTTTCGGATGAATAAAAATATGTTTGTACAGTTAATTTAAGAAGCACATTTTAGAAGGCCTGTAAAAAAGAGACGCTTGGAAATTGCATGTGCCAATTGTACAATTGCATTAGCACGTCTTGTTTGGCGCTAAAAATGGCGTGTAATTGTTTGGACGATTTTTTTTCTCGAAACGTACGCAAATCCGTGCTAAATGTACTGCGAACCTGCCGGTCGCGGATTTTATGTTAAATTGCGTTATCATTTCTTTGGTGGAGGTTTTTTTTCCGAACTGTGCCATTTTCTTTTTCATAAACCGCAATGAGTTTCCTTCTGAGAGAGAAAGAAAAAAAAACAAATGAAAAAAGGGGGAGAATCGTAAATTAGAATTACTGTTTTTGATTACCTTTATTTTCGGGATCGATTGATAAACAAGAGGGAAAGGGGATCATAATCAACTCGTTGATTTCTTTCTGCACAGAAACACAAACAATTAAAGCGGCCCTCGCAACCGCATCGATCGCTTTTAAGACCTCCGTTAGCCTGCATCCGTACAATTATACCTCCTAATCGATTCATCTTACACATACTTGACTATTACATAATTGATAGTCATTAGATTCAACTCAAATTCCTTAAAGTGTGGGAATAACAATGAGAAGAAGAGGAAGAAAAAAAAAAGAAATGAGTACCGAGTGCTCAATCGAATTTACATTTTCGTTTGAATGTTTAAAGGTACTTTAAAGGGAGGGTATTTGGTCGAGGCGAAACAAAGATTTGTTTACATCTCTAAATCAGTCGGGCAGAACAAGAACAAAAGATGTAACGAAAGGTTTTATTTACTTCTCAATCAGTTTTGGACAAAAAAATAAGTGATAAAAAGATTGTTTGCATCTTAATTAGTTTTTGACCAAAACAAAAACATTAAGATGTAAACAATTGATTGTTTACATCTCAATTAGTTGGGCAAAACAAAAATAAAAAACGTAAACAAAAGTTTGTTTACATCTTAGTTAGTTGGACAAAACAAAAACAAATAATGTAAACAAATGTTTGTATACAACTCACATAGTTGAACAAAAAAAACGAAAGGTGTAAACAAAATTTTACATCTAAAACAGTTAGAAAAACAAAAGCAAAAACGTTTAACTCAAAATGGTTTCCGTTTCATCAGCTGGTCGAAGAAGCGAAATTGATAACAGATATTTTGTCAGAAATTAACACGCTTCCGTGGTAAACAAACGATTAAGATTTGGAAGAGGAACCAGGACCCATAATTTTGTCGCGCCGACGGCATCACGACGTACAAGTATTTTAATTAAATCTGCCATAACAAATGGGCGAGCCCGTGCCTCTCCGCTTTCATCTCATATTTTTTCAACGAGCCTGTTATTGGCGCTCGCAGTTACGATCCAAGCGAGTCAATTTAATTTACGTTAAGTCCACGGCGTGCCAAATGATCCGATCAAGAGGATCCTTTTGTCTGCACGGACTTAGAAATAGTACAGTCACCCCAAAAAAAAAAAGTTTAATACCAAAAGATGATTATTCAGATGGGGTTGAGATCTCGCACGTGTTTAATTCCAAGTTTTTTATGCAAGAGTAAAATTTATGTTAAGACTGAAAAATTGCGCGACGAAATAGGTGTGTCCCTTGTTTCATGTTTTGTTCTTCTTTTTTTGTTGTTACCGAGCTTTTGAAATTGTTGACATGGTTAAAAAAGAAACCACGCATTAAATTTTTCGATAAACATCAAGCCTGTCAGAAACAGATGAGTTTTTGGAGTTTGTTTTCCAGTAGTGTGTTTACGCTTAATGAGCACTTTTTCAATGTAATACCTTTTTATTTTATTTTCGCGAATGAAAAATGATGTACAATTTTTTTTGTTGAATCCCGTTATACACTCTTTCGTCAACTTATAAAGAACGTCGACCCTTTTTTGCTCATCTCAAAACCATATTGTTTGTCAAATTAAAAAAAATAACAAAACAAAATCTTTTCGTGTCACACGCAAGGAAATAATTAAAATTTTATGTCTGTTTGATCAACAGTTTTAGTTTGAACATTTGTTCAAAATCCCTTTTCACTCTCTGGCCCGATACTTTTCATTACCTTTTCGCTCATCCGGCAAATAAACACGCCCCTGTTAATAAGATAACAAAGGCCAATTACTGATGCTGACGCGATAAACTAAATTTGAAAACCCACCGGCATCAATTTGAAACGACCCATAAAGCACATTTGAAAAGTGCTCTGAAATGAGATGTGTATACAATTCGGGTGTCGTTTCCATTTCCCGATTTTTGGCTACCCATAAAAGCCCCGACCGTCCAATCGCTGTATAAATAACCGACGCGGATGTGCACGTTTGAATGCAAATGCGATGCTGATTGCGAGCGAAGGATCCCGTCCTGAAGTGGTTTTGTGATCCCGAAATCGTATAAATACCTCCACCGAGTTGGAAAATAAAAGGCCCCGTTATTGGAGAGTGACGCCCCCCCCCTCCCCCTGGCCAACAAAAGGTGAGAAATGAACGGAAGACCGCGCGGACGCAGCTCAATATTCCACATTCCAGCTGCGGGGACGTGTGAAATTTATTGGCTATCGTGTCTTAGCGGATTATAATGAAGTCATTATTTTGAAAACTCATTTATGCGCGCAACCTATGAATGGCAACAATGCGACTTTCCTATGTGCCTTTTTATGCCTCCTTTCAACCCTTTCGCCTTCGAGCTTGCAGTCTCCCTCTTCATCCCTTTTCAACATCCTCTCTCGAGCTTCTTACCGCTTCTTACAATAACTTTTTTTTCACAAGACTTGATAGAAAATTTTTTTAAGAGCCATCGAGGTCCGGGTTTATTTACCTGCGAAATTATCATACTAAATCGATATACAATTTTATTTCCATTTTTACTCCTTTTAAACACCGCTATTTTCTTTTCAATTATATTTTTCATTGAAAATATTTATTTTTTAATGAAAATATTTATTTTTCATTAAACGAGTTTATGTTTAATTAGTTTTAAATTTTGTATGAAAAATATTTATTTATTTCAATTTATTTTTCATTGAAAATTATAATTTGTTATTTAAATCGATGAAATAAATTAAAATGCATTAGGAGGGTGTGCGGGAAGGTGTGAACTTGGAACTTGCCTGTCGGTGGTGTCGCGCTCAAGGTCGATCATATCTGGGACTGGCAAATCGGTCGTATCGATGACGGCGCCGCTGGCAACGTTTTGAAGGTGTCTGAGATAATCATGCGGCTGGCCGGTTTGGTATCCTTTCTGCTGTGCCGGTGGCGACAGAGCAAAAGGCGTCGAGGACAATGTGGGTGACGAGGGCGACAAGGGCGGCGGCACCGTTCCACCCCTAGGCCGGCATTTCGGAAAAAGTCGGTTCAAGTCCGCGTTCTCCAATATCAGACTTGTCATCGCCCCGTCACGTTCGAACCTTCGTACAACCTTTCCATTATTTTATCTGCAAAATGCCAAACATAACAATTCAATTAACAAACGCATCTCTCTCTCTTTTTTTTTACATCTCATCTTTATTCAACTTATAAATTTGATTTGATTAATTTTCTATTTTGCTTAAAAATATAATTTGATTATAAATACTTATATATTTGATCAAATAATTATTTGATGAAATTATTTGTTTAAAAATACAAGTGTCAGGTGAATTTTTTAGTTGCAAAAGAAAACGTTTGAAAATAGTGAGTGAGATATTTCGGTTCGTGCTGGAGTAATGTTTCACAAGAACCGCGAGACACCATTACGGCTGTTCTGTTTCAACACGAGATAGGCCTGACAATGCGCTGTGCACACTGGCTTGTAAAATTGCACCTCGTAATGTCAACGTGTTAGAAGTAGCTCCTCAACATTTTGTGTTGTTCTAAAGATCCCAGAGTGTGGAGTCTAAGAAGGATGGGTCAGTGGTTTAAGAAGAGTAAAACAGAGACTGCAATTGTGGCTACAATTATTATTGTAGCAAAAAAAAAAACAATATAATAATAATTATTTTCAATTAATATAACATTTAATTTCCTGTACGGTTTTGGCATCATTTATATTCAATTAAAACTGATTCAATCAAAGCGATGTCCCTAAATGAAATGTAAATAAAATGTCCAATCAAAATGGTATAATTTAATTAATAAAGGGAAATCGGAAACCGGTTTGTTTGGCTCAGCTTTATGAATATTTTTTTTTTTGAGTTTATTTTTAATTTTGATTTTTTTATTCAATCAATGAATGGGTTTTGATTTGTTTGAACGTTAATTAAAGTTTCGGCTCGTTGATGAATGAATATGTAATATCGTTCTTTTTGTCTTAATGAAATAAAAATCAATTTAAAGAGTGATTAATTGATCGCGAAGCTCTATATATTTCGTCATAACTCGGCGCGGTGAATGGAAATACATTTGCACGAGTGCTCCGAGCCTATTGGTCAGATTGTAAAATTCCGCACAGTTTTGTGAATGCGAAATACGCTGAAGCTAAGTGTAATAGGTATTTAATATGCTTTCAGGTATTGTAACATGAAATGCAATGGAATTCAGACGAACGTTTGAATTCAAAAATTTATAGCACAATCTAGGGTTGCGAAGGCGTGGAGGCAAAGGGTGTTTGAATTAACAAAAATTCCATCCGGTAAACTCGAAAAATGTAACGTGCAAACAACTGATGAAAGGACATTCAAAAACGAGACAAATATTATTTAAGAAGAAACATTAAAATAAATGCCACCAGAAAAAAAAATTTAAAAAGAATTATTACACAGTATTTTTACTTAATTAACATAAATTTAGTTTTTGATTTAGAAAAATAGTTTAAATTGAGCATTGGATGTGTATTCTGGATCTATTTCTGATTCACGAGGGAATCGAAGGATTAATGTATTCAGGAACTGTCGAATTACAGATGAATAGCATGTTAGTTGTCTAACCCAAGTTGCACTTTAAAATAAAATACATTACCGTGGGAGCAAATTTTTTTCTCAAATTCGCAATTAAGCTCAGAAAACTTTTCCAACCGAACGTTCCGACAAGCAGTTTAATTAACAACCATAAATAAAGCAATTTAATTTATTCGTTTAATAATTTCGTCTTTGACTAAAATTAATGTAATTTGGTTTATAATTTGTCTCCCCTGGAGTTAAATATTGTGGGAAAGGAAAAAAAAACATTGCATCAGGGACAATTTAGAATCGCTCAACATTTACGTGTTCAAGATCTGCATTTTTTTTCTCATCTCAGAAATGCGGTGCAAATCGAAAGAAATTCATCTCGCTTCTAATTAGAAGTATGCTAAATTAATGGTGTAATCGTCTGCTTCCTGAACGAGTAAATGATTACGCACTTAATGTGACTCGCTGAAAAGAAAAAAAAAAGTAGTTATCTGACTTGGTTAATTCAAATCTCACCCCCCCCCCTCCATTTGCAATTTTTAATTGAAAAAGAAATTTAAAATCAACAAAAATTGAATGTACTATATTTAGAACCTCTTAATTAATTTTAATTATAAAATTTTTTTTTCATGAATCTCGAGCCATTTTAATCGTCAAAACAAAATTTTTATTCATGAAAAAATAAAATGTATGAATTTCAATGTTTTAATAAATTAATATTATGAAAAGTTTGAAAATAGCAATTTCTAAAATTCGACACGATGGTTAGAGACAAGATTGGGCGAGGAATCCTGGTGAAAATTTATTCGGGACCTTTCTTGGCACGGGCAGTATGGTGTGCATTGGATATGTGCTCTCCTCACGGAACCCGTACACAAATGTGTTGAAGGGTGAGAATTCCGGTTTGAGGGTTGGGAGAAGCGAGGGAGGAAAATGCTTTTGGGGGAGGGGAGAGGATCTGGTCTACGGCAGAGTGAGAGCGCGTAATCAATAGGGGGTCACTGGCACCAGCGATACAATCAGTACGTTTTGAGTGGCTCGCACTCATCGCCACTCAATATATCGAATGTCATATGCGAGTTTGCGATTTAACGCCCGGTGCAATTGTTATTGGCACGAAACCAGCGCTGAGAAAACAAACCAGAAATGATCGTTCCCAGGTTCTCCGCTCTGATAAAAGAATCGTCACTTAGTCCACAAAGTTGTGTAAACTTGTTTTCCTTTTATTTTTGTAATGTTGTTTTTTTAATTTTATTTAGGTTGTTTCTTTCTCGTTTTTATTTGCACTAAAAATGATGCTGCAGGCTTCATTATTTCGACGGCCTAACCGTTCGAAACGACTTTGCAATTCCTCTTGACCCGAATTTCAAATTGTTGTCTACCGGCGTTTTATCTTGCATGTAAATAAACGCTACCTTTCTTAAATTGCAAATTCACAATCCTCAATTGGGGCAGAACGCGGCATTAAACTCTTTCCCTCCATTCTTTCAAGCTTGCCAGTTTCGAATGTAAATGTCAAATTTTTTTGTTTTTCTTCATCATAACAAGCGGAGCACAATTTTGGGTCGAAGAGTGGATGTTCAAAAATAAACATCCTGTTGGAAAGTGTAATTTTTTTCTTTAATTTTTGATTGGATAGGAAAATTAGATGAGCAAAGAAAATATAGATGAAAAATTGAATGTTTATTTTCGTTTTTACCGATCGATTAATTAATTAATCACAGTTTTGTAATTTGCATTTACACCAATTATCGGCTCGGTAATGACGTTCGACTTTATTTCCGTCTATTGAGAAATGGGAAAAACAATTTTTTGTTCATCATCGATGAACAATAATTAAAATGTGTTTGATAATCGTTATTTTTCATATCGGGAAAAACAGGTTGGGATTGGAGTTGAAAGGTCGATACCTCCTGTCGGAAACTTTTTTTTTGAACAGTCAAACTCAACTTCAACTGGAATTTAAAATGCACTCACACGGCTGTTATTTCATCGCTAATTTCACAATATGCAAGTGGGCATCTGCGCTCCGAGCACAGAATTATTATAATCGTACAAAAAGAATGGTTGCCTGTTATTTCTTTTTGCTGAGAGTAAACAGCGAGTTTTTGCTATATATTTGTTCTGTGTAATCGGCCAATGAAAATAACTGACAGCCAAGTTCAGGGAACGCTGAAAGACATATTCATATGAGGAACACACTTGTTCGTGGAAAGAAAAATCTATAATGCAGCATGAATCAAACGAAAATATTCAATCACAACATTTCAAAGAAAAACATTTTCACCGGTTTATAACAAGTCACAGAAATAATCAAAGTAAAATTGTTTTTTCAGCCAACAAAATTGAAATGTAACAACGGAATGAACTTAAAATCTAAATTTCAAACATTTTATATTGTTCATAATTTCATATTTAATTAACAATCGTCTAAATAATCATATAATAGAACTTTTACTATTTTTTCACTAATTGTTAAAACTACATTAAAAGAATTGAAAAACAAAATTTTTAGGATCAATTTTTTACGGGTAAATAAGCTCGAAAATATGTTTACTAATCATTTTCCCGCCCCCTTTTTCATAATTGATAAAAGAAAATTGATTAATCTCATTCATCGTATTTTTTTTTTAATTTCCTTTTCATCGTGTTTTCTATTCAACCATCAGCACAAAACTTGAAAAACGTCCATAATTTATCGATGCCAATTCATTCCTTAAACAGCTTTGAATTGATTACATAAACCTTTCACTCGTTTCATCGGTGGTTTGACATAAAATGTCACGTGTTTCTATTTTGAATCGACGTGCCTTCAACAAGCTGAACATGAATCGTTAACCTGAATTTTCGTCTTGAGCTATATAGAACTTCTATGAACTTGCATTATATTAAAAAGTTACAACAATCTAGAGAATGAAGTTTACAGTCTGGCATAATTTGAAACAAAAATTGGTACACATTCACAGCATAGATTACAAAATATTTAATGTCAAAATTTGGGGCCTTACAAATTGAACTGCCTCTAGTGAGATTAAATTTTAACATATAAAAAATGCAATAAAAACGATTTTGTATATAAAATAATACGAACAAATTTTAAATCGATATGATTTCTTGCAGATCTTGCTTATAGTTCTACCTTAAACTTTTCACAATATTATATTCAAACAACAAACAAACACGCATTTACAACTCCGAAAAGAAAATTGAAATTGCGTTTGTGCCGTAACGTTTGTTTGGTTTTATTTTTAATTTTTTCTTCGAACGCATTTTATTTTTTATTCAAAACTTATCAAAAAAAAAAAAAAAATTGTACGTTCAAGGGAAAATAATGTTTACAGCAATTATGCAAAACGAGGCACTTCAGTGCGCGGAAAGCGCCTGGCGAAAAAAGTTTTCAATAGCGTTAAAAAAAGTAAACTCAACTTAAAAGTGCAAACAAATTTTCTTTTCTTCGTTATTTACTTTACCACTTTTTTGAATTTATTTTGAATTTTTTTTTTTTTTCAAAAAAGAATATGCCCGCGTTTTATTTTGGTATCACCTCTGCTCCCGATTTGGCCGGGGATGAAATATCATACATTGGCGGCTTGATCGATATTTGGTTAACGGAAGCTTTGTTAATTAGTAATATTATTTGCGGTGCTCGGACGAATTTGGAACCGTAATCAAACCCACGAAATCAGTTTAGCGACAAATTGGGCGACACAATTTTCTTTATGGCCTTTGGGGGCATTAAGTTTCAACATTTGCAATGCCCCCCGCCCCCGCACTTTGGCGCACATTTTAAAATAAACCTCCCGCGATGATTTTACAGGACTGCATTCGTTCGAAAAACATGAGAAGCTACGTACGTCATACCATGTGAAATTCGATTCGTTAGTACTTATTGATTTAGACACCACGAGCGACTGGGAAACGAAAATACAATATTAACATGTTTTTTACGTTTTTGACCTTTTTTTATTTGTGTTTATCTCCGAAATTCGAAAATGACATTTTTTTAGTGCTTTAATTAGTAACTTTCAATTGCAATAAACAGTAGATTAATGATTAGATAACAGATAAAAAATAATAATTATAAACCACTGGAATTATAATTGTAATGGTAAATCTGAATTAATTTTACACGAATCTGACTGTACCAGAGAGTTTGATACTGGAAACTCTGTCTATGGCAGGACAAGAAAATTAGAGGGGAATGCGCCAGTGAAAAACGATTTCAATTAAAATGGATTGACGTGATGCGGCAGCAAACAAACAATTACAATTCTGTATCTGTCGTGTAATTGTTGCTGTTTTCGGCAAAACGGTTGTTTGTATTTTGTCGACTGAAAAACAATGTTGGAATAATTTTGAAATTTGAGACAACTGACGCGGGGATAACACACCACGCTCGTGTTCGAGAGGTTGGGAGTTCGAATCCACTCATTTGGAAAAATGAGCCGTTCATAATAAATACATGGGGCTATTTAAAAGCAAGGGGGTGAGGGTTAATAAATGTAAAATGTTACAATAATTTAGAAAAGGGGAGTGTACCGAGTATAGGATAATTCTACAGTTTGTATGAAAAATTACGCCAGATATGGTTTAATGCTTTTGAAACAAAATTTTTTGGTCAAATTTTTATTATTTTGATGCTAAAAATCCAAATCTATAATTTTAGGGTTCCAGGGAATTAATTAATTTTCGTTTTCTTTTGCTCTATTTAAAATTACATCAAATTTCCTTGAAAATATAGCGAATCTCAAAAGTGAGACTGACTTTGTTTTTGGTAGAGGAGTTTCAGTTGTTGTTCTTCTCAGACCTCTATTGAGTTGAAAATTGTTCGCAAAAACATAAAATTTCTACTTCAAAGTTGAGTACTTTCAAAGCTACGTTGTAAATCGACTTCCAATTTGTCCAGTCACGTCGTCTGATTTTAATCTACATAAAATCAATTTTTAACGAAAAATTATATTAGTTTGTTTACAGTGATGAAAGATATAATTTTTATCTGACCTTCTTTATAAGACGTCTTATAAAATAACAATAATAATTAAAAAAATTTTTTAAATTATAATAATAAAAATCATAATAATAATAATAATTATAATTACAATAATAGAAATAAAATAACAACAACAATAATAAAATAAAATGTTTATTATGATGACTAGCAATTTAATTCTACAAATAGTTCATACCAACATTTTCTATCCAACCCCTAAAAATGTGTAAATATTTTTCAACCTCAATGATGTAACGAAGCATTAAGTGAGATGCAAGAAGTTTTTCTTTCAAAGCGTAAGTAAAGATATTCGTGTGTGTGTGCGTGGGTGTTAATGAAAAAAACCCAGTTGGCAAAAAGTGCAAGGCCGATTTCGTCAGCGGAAAAATGCACGTATGTGTCTGATGAGTACCCTCTTTTCCCCATCCGACATCTTAAAACCATCGGTCCACCCTCGCGATACAGGGGACATTGCCTAAGTGGACGGTCTAATCTAATCTCAAAACTTGTGCAATATCGGACGAAAAGTCGTGTGGCACGTGTTTGGCTTGCTGCTCTGGCACCTCCATCTGTTCATTGTAAAGGCCTCTAAATGAGTGCGAAGTGGGGTGTCCAAAAATATGTACACCTGTTAACAAGAGGGGGTGGTAGTGGTGGTGAGAGCGTGCACGTGAAAACTGCAGGGGGGGCCCGATCGCCCACTCACTTGCAAGTCACAACCGATGGGGACTCGGGGCCGAGCCTTGGGTTTTCATTCTGGCAGGGCCGCCATTGGGTTTTGGATTGCGGGGCCACGCGGAGACGGCGGCGACGACGTCGCGAACGGGGACGTGCAGCTTGACGTGCGGGCCGACGAAAAACTTGATCGATATCGTTGAGTTGTTTATTTGCACGCCATTTTGTTGGGCCGAGAACACTCCGGATTGGGACGATGAGAGTTTTCTCGTTCTTGTTTGTTGTCTCGCGTCCCTCTCGGCAAAAAAGATGCCCGGGCGCCTCCGTTCCTAGTTTCTTTGCGATTGGCGCAGCGTGCTCGAGAACTGCAATCGATCCAACGCGTTAATGTATCCCTTGGCGTATCGAGGAAACATCATCGCACCCTACACGTCGTGACGTGTGTGTGTTACGCCTGCACATACGCGCGCATTTTTGTTCTTTTTTTTCTCCAACGACCTTTATTGACCTTTCGTTGGTTTTATAAAAAGGGGGTTGGTAGTTTTGATTCTCTTTTTTTGGGGTTTGCCTTTACCTGGTCTGCGTCGCGAGATCAAGTCATACGCCAGAGGCTTCGAAAGGCACCGAGACACAAGCCACAACCCGCGGATCGACTGTACGCGTTCTACTGGCCCGAGGGTGCTCGACCAACTAGCGCAGGTGACGCTGCTGCAGCACGTAGTTACAACCCCTCCCGATCCCGCGTCATCAACTCTTGGCGCTAGTTTCCGAATCATCCCCCACACCCCCCTCTCCCTCCCGGCTTACGCCCTCTTCTATGCCACTTGCGCACTCTTTTCCCTCTTGTAGTTCGAATTTCAGAACCCCCCCGAAACTTTGCTTTAGCTTATTTTCCTTTTTTGTTTACTCCTAACAAGGACACTGACGAGGGGGATGAAAATCGTTGACTTGCAAATTAATTTCTGGAGTGGTCCTCTTTTTTTGGACAGACAGCAAAATAAATTGGATCAAACGGGGTTTTTTTCAATGAAAACAAATTTTTCACAAAATTTTGTTTGTCAAAAGATGGAATAATGAAAATTTAAGTGATGTGATTTTAATGTTTTTTATTGTTTTTTGGAGTTTTTTTTAGTGAAGATGATTTAAAGGTGAGTTGAAGATCATTTTTGTTTATTGACCTTTGTTCTTGGGAATGAGAAATGATTTGTAAATAATGTAAGAAAATCGATGGGATGAAGAGAAAATAAATGTCGATTGAAGCAGGAGGTTGATTTGAAAATTCAAACTTCCAAGAAGGAAGTTGCATGTCGGAATAGAGCGGTGCGTGCCGTGTGCGACATCGATGCACAATTTGCGATTGCGCATCGTCATCGACGAGCCACCCCATTTTCACTGCTCCGACGCAGTTCAAGGGAGTCTCCATTGTTGCTGACATCGGCGAAGCGATAATCCGTCGGGATAACTCGTAGGAAATCGCGGCACAAATCATTGGGCTATGAATGAAGACCCAACCTTTGTACTACGAGGTAACTTTTTTTTTGACAATTTGCACACAATTAGTTCTTCTCCGGTTCGTTCAACCTTTTCACCTTCTGTGGTTTGAAACGTAAACAAGGGAACTGACTCGATGATACACAAAACTCATCTATTATTTATCAATGACTTTTTTGTTTTTTATTATTATTGATATATATATTTTTTTGTTTTCGTTTTTTATAATTTTTATTTGTTTTTTTCCTACAGATTTTGGTGTTGTTGATTCTGACTGTGATACCCTGGCCGGGACCGAGTGTCTTTAAAATATCATGCCCACGAGATCGTGCCTCTATTGTGAGAAAGATTGTACAGAAGGTACTGTATTAATTTGTTGTCAAAAAACATTTTTTTGACAGAAAAGTTAATCAGTGAGGGAGAATAACTTATTTGGGATGGTTGCAGAGGTGGATCCCTATTTTGAAAAAGTACCACGTAGAGCTGCCACTAGAATGCCCGTTTCACGCGAGCCGCGACATATTTTATCCCCAAGAGTCGGCCAAACATCAGCACAGATCGTCCCAATGGACATGTGGCCTATGCGGCAAGTCCTTTTACACGGAGAAACATTTGGACTTGCACTTTGACAACAGGCACAGAAGTTTCGTCAACACAGTAACATCGGATTCCAATTTTATATAGTCTTCAAATAATAGTCTTCAAAAATAAACCTTTAAAACTAGAATTATCGAAGGAAAAATTGGGGCCATTTTAAAATTGAAACTTTGAATTTGTTTGAGCTTGAAAAATTGTTGTGAAATTTTTTAGAAACTGTATATTTTCAATTTCGTTTAAAATTCATGTTTTGCAGCTAGTAATTATTGTAGATTTGTAATTAGATAGAAATTGAGAAGAAATTTAATCCCTTGGTAGTTCTATGGTAGTACAATTTTTGTTGATACTTACTGGAATTAGATGATTTTGTAATCTGGTTTGAGGATTAGTAACGCTTGTGTATTTAATATTTTTTTAGGCAGAAGACGCGGTATGCTTTGCTGATTACTGTGACATAATGCGCTGCGACGTGCTCGGTTACAGAGACTTCGACAGCTACGAAGTCGACGGCTCTGTCTCAACCAACACGGATCTTCAAGTTTGGAAAGATACCAATCAATATAAATCTTCAGTCACACCCTGCGAATCACGTGATCTTGTTAGGTGATTCTAAAATGATACCAAAAAGCGCACCTTTAGATAAACAAGTTTCAACATTACAATCAAATTTCATTTTATGAGAAATATTTTGTAATTAAATCAATTGTTTGTTTATTTAATTAATTGATGTAACAATTTTGTTCTTATCTTTTGTTTTGGCTTTAATTTTAAGATAAATAAGGATTAAATTGAAAATCAAACTCATAAATCACAGGTTAAAGTGTAAGAAGTCGCAACAAACGCCGACTCGCACTACTTTTGGCGGTAGTCTGCACAAATACTGCCAGAGGTCATCGTCCTCGTCGTCCTCTTCGTCGTCGGGTTCCTCTTTTGCTTCGTCCGCGACGAAGTTCAGGCACCGTTTGGAAATAGAAGGTCCTGATAACAAAAGCAGAGCCTGCGACAAGAGTGAAGACGACGATGAGGACGACGCTGAGGAGATCAAGGAACAGGAGGAAGACGAGGAGGGTGCTCACAATTACGAATCTTCCCTGCCATCTGCCGCGAATAAGAACCGCTGCAGACGCAAGGAGGAACTCAAATGGCTCAAATCCAATTGCAAGCCCGAAGAGTTGCAAAAGTTGAAAGTTCAGTGCGAAGTAAGCCTCTTTTTTTATTTTTCAAAAATAACTTTTTTTTCGTGAAAATATTTATTTGAATTGTTTCTTTGCAGATCCTGGTTCGTGATTGCATAGCAGGATTGCTAGCCAATCTTACACTAAGAGAGTTTCAAGATGCCGAGAGTAAATATTTGAAAGCATATTTAATTGTGATTTGGAGTGATGGTTTAATCGTCATTAAAAATTTTTAGGTGAACTAAATCGTGCGATCTGCTGGCACCTGAGCTGCGAACGTTACTGGGAAGATTCGAGACGTGGACACCGTTATATCCCGTGGTACCTGCTGATGACGTTTCTCACGCTGCTGTCGGCCAGTTTGTACGGCTGCTACTACGTCGTATGGATCGTTTTCAAGTATGCCACGCATCGCTTTTGTCGCATAAGCCAATCGCGTGTGGACCACTTGCATAACGTTAAATTTGTTGTCTGCAGCGCGGACGACGGTCGGCTTGAAAGCGACGCGCGCAACGTGGATTTCAATCACGGCGTCGAACGTCATCCCAAGCACATGCACAATGTAAGCGCGGATCCGCGTTATCAGGACGATCGACGCTACAAGAGAGACATCGATAACTCGGTGGAATACGAGGAGTCCGATCCTTATATTTACGTTGCTTACCCACCCGAATTGAAGCAGCGACTTCTTGAGAGGTAATTATTCCGTCGAGGCGAACAAGACAAATTATTGAAATTGAAAGAAAAATTATTGTGCTTTGTGAATGATATCACATTTATTCATGTCAACTCATTTGTGTCATTCACAAATTGTGCATTCATAAAAAGTTGATGAAACAGTTCATCTTGGTTTTACCATTCAAAGGTTGTTTGCCTTTAAAATTAATTTTATTGATAAGAAATGAATAATTCAGCGACTGCGAACTGGAGCACCTGTTTTTTGTGTATTACCTTTGTTTCAGCTGCTATAACAGGACCACTCGGCTGTGACTTTAGCGGACAATCTTTCAACACAATTACCCTTCAACGAAAAGCGTTTTGTATCTTAACGACAAAGTAATAATAAAACCTCTACAACAGTAACGGAGTGTCGTTTTGAATGCTATTCGTTTCATCCATTTCACGAATCGATTAGCTCGTGGCCCATTCATCCGATCCCATTCATTGTCAAGTGAAAGCTCAGACGAACGTTTTGAATATAAATTGTGTATTTATATATTTTTTTCAAAATATACGATTGATAAAATTGTTTACACTGATACCAACGCGTTCGCTTACTTTGTATTCTACAAAATATCATGTAAAATAGGTATTTACATTTGTACAAAAATTCATGTTTAAAAGCTTTTTACTTTTCCTTAGAGATACTTTTGCAATGGCTGCTCCAAAATGTCCTCGAGTGCCCACATCGCCTTGTGCACGCTCTTCTCCATCTCCTCATCTTCTTGCATCTCACTTAGCATTGGAATGATCTCTAACAAAAGTGGCATGAAATCTTTGCCGAGTTTGCGAGCGATTTCAACCTGAAATTAAAAAATAAAATTATTAATCAATATGACCTCACTAAATTATAATTTTTATTTCAATTAATTGATTTTATTTTATTTTTATTTCTATGGAAATATAAATATAAATGTATGGAAATTGCTCCCTCACCAAAGTATTCAGTACAGCAATCCGAACATGAACTTTCTCGTGATGTGATTTCAGTATAACGTGATAAACTAGTTTATAATGTAATGAATCGTCCGAAATGGCGTTGGCGAAGGCCGCAATACAAGGCACGACCAGTTCGCGTGTCCTCTTTTCATAATCCTCGACGCTGCCCAGAGTATTTTCAAGCTGATCGACCAGGTGTATCATCAGCAAGTCAAATCTCTCCTGATTTACAAAATCGTGCGCGTCGTGTTCGAAGGTTCGTGTCAGAGTTAGGAGAATAGCTTCCGTCAACTCGATCCTGTACGAGTCGTCGCATTCTGATTCGTCATCCTCGGTCATTTCGCTTTTCACGATATTGTTCGCTGCTAGAAGGTCAGCTGCATGTTTTATAAAGTGGCCGGCAAACAGAACGAAGAGCGACTTGAGACACTCAGCGATGTTGGCTGATAATCTGAAAAATTACAATTTGAATTCAGATTATAATTCAAATTCATCTTTTTTGTTACCATTTGTTTGTTTCGCTTTTGATTAATACAACAATCAAAATTAGTACCTGTAAAAAGTGATATTTCTGTTTTTCTTATTTGGGTTCCTCGCAGCCCAATCGTAGAATTTGTAATAGAGAGGTCTGAAGGTCGTCTCACTGAGTTTCAATACCAGAGAAACCAGAGCCTTGCTCGCACTTTCTTCCACTGAAATGATGTCCGCCAATGTGATCTGCTTCTCATCTTTAGCTACTTGCTCTCTGAACTCAAAGACGTTTAAGAAGAAGGAAGTGAGATCCTGTTCCTTTGAATTGAAAACAAGCGTATTCAGATCCGAACTTTGAATCGTGTGGAAAGATTCCGATAGAATTCCCATGAGGGGACTGATGAATTTGACATCCTTGTTCGCCACAATGATATCGTACGTTCTTCTAATAGCAGGCAAAAGGATCCTAAGTGGAGTACTAGTGCTGCTCGAGAGTTTTTGCACGGTTGCTTTTATGCGTGACATGACCATCTCAACCTGAAACAAAAATTTATAATCAAAAAATACTTTGATAATTTTGAAATTCAAAAATTTTAATTTCGAACTGGAACATTGAACCAGAATTGTAGTATTACCTTTGGATTTTCATATTGCGCATAAAACGAGCTGAGCTTGCAGATCATGATAAGGAGCTGCTGCAGATCATCTTTAGAGATGAACTTGCCCACAGATTCGATGATCTTTTGCATAGCGCTGACAATACTGATGACAGTTATGTCCGGAACTTCCTGACAGCATTGGCTGTCCAGCAGTCGCAATATTTCTGGGAAAAATTTGTTTAACGATTGCACTGCGTAGGGACCGATGGAACTGCAAAGTTCAGCGACGCACAGTGCAGCATTAGCCAAAACTGGACCCTCTCGAGTTTTCAGTAAAATGGTTGCTCTTTCCAAAACCTGTGAAACAAATTAATTTCAGGTCTTTTCGAATTTTTTTATTTAAATAATTTTTCCTCAAAAAAGTACAATAACGAATTCAAACTTTAATTCCAGGAATTGAAGGACTTACAGGAATGAAAGCGTTCTGTTGATTAACAGCCAACAATTTTGCCAGGAATTTTAGTCCAACCAAAGCGTGCTGCTGAATGATCTCCAAATCTTGATTATTGGTCGTAACTTTCTCGCCAACAATGTCCATAAGAGGATTTATCAGCTCGAGAAGCTCGTCATATTCATCTTCAGAGAACATCTTCTGGTGTAATCGAGCATTGAGCAATTCCAAAGTCTTCCTTCTCACCATGACAATGTCATGATTGATCAATCGTTTGACAGTCTCAAGGAACATAACATTTGGCAAGAGATTGTTGATACAATCCAGTGCTTCGTACTCGTGACGCAACATTGCCGTCCAGTATTTGGAGCCCGCGTTGTTTGGCTGGATCATCTTTGACGTACTTCCAATCAATACAATGGCTTTAACTATTAGCTGATCGTAATCGGATTTCATTTTCAGCGATTCTTCGTAAGGCAGCATTGCCACTTTATTGATGAACTCCGGAGCTGAGAGGAGGGCTGTTAGGAACTGGATTGTCACATATTTGATGTACCTCAGATCACGTGGCGTACAGTTTTTGAGATCGAAGATGTGGTTGTAAGGGAAATTCTTTTTCTTAACGTCTTCCACATCTGTAAAACAAAGTGAAATAATCAATTACCAAACCTCTCTCTTTTTTCAAGTTAAATAAAATTGAATAAAAAATGTTGCATACCAAGTGAAAGAGGCAACTCCTGTAGGAACATCAACAGTTTCACACAGACTTCAACAATTTTCTTCGGTTCAAATTCCTGTGCCATCTGCAGGGCAAATGCCAGTTTCTCCGACGTCTTCAGATTGCTCTTTTGTTCCTGACTAGCTTGAGGAGTTTTCACGTGACTGTCCAGAGTCAGAAGGTAGAACAGGTGCAAGTAATTTTGCATCAATTGAAGCAGCTTGCAGAACAGGGGTCGTCTCCTGTGCTCCGGGATGTCAGGCAGAGAGGTGACGAAAATTCGGAGCAGCTCGCACGCGTGTTTCTCGTTGTTCGTGGAGCTGATGATGGGTACGATGGTCTCGATGGTTTTTGAGATTATCTGGATGGAATAAGCGTCGTCTTGTCGTAGAACAGAGTTGCCCATAAATGTAAAGATTTGCATCACCTGGTGGAGCGCGCCTTGGATATCCGCAACCTTGAAAAGCTCGACCAGAAGCAATAGAGCATGGTGATGAGTTTGGGGGTTGTGCGACGTTCTGATACACTGAGCTGTAAAACAAAAATTAAAACCATCAATTCATTTGAAAATCAACATTTACATTCAATTTTGTTAATGAAAAATGTTTGAACTCGTTTAGAATTATAATTTAATTTTTTCGTTTTTTTGAATAATTTTATTTCATCCGTCTTAATTGATTTTACCTATCAGGCCGATATGGAAATGAGCACCGGTCATCAGGTCTTTGACATTCTTCGTAGCCAGATGATGAAGAGTGGACAAGACCAACTGGTTGGTATATTCTAACGGATTTTGCTCCTCAAATCTCAAACACATCTTGAGCAGATCCAAAAGAACAGGAACGAGGAGATGTTCATTGTCGACGTTGTTGGCATCTTGCACGAATTCCAGGATGGTTTGACCGCGTCGCCACTCGTTTGTATTGACCACCTCCGGACTCGTTGGTACATACAAGCTCCTTCTTTTGTTAGTTTGTGACTTGTCCGAGAGCCGAGACTTTTCTTGCATGTTGGTTTTTGTTCCAATCATCTTTCTCAGTTCGTCAACTATCATTTGGGCGTCAATTCGAATTCTTCGCACCACTCGACTGGCTGTAATAACGACGGTGCTCACGTTGCAATAGGTCACAATGTCCACAAGCTTTCCCAGAACATTTTTCGCAGTCTCGGGACAGGACTGGTTGAGACGGGTGTAAAATGTTTCGTCAATCTGCTTCAATACTGCAAATAAAAAATCATTCATTTAATTAATTAATTAAAGATAATAAAATTTGAATCATATAAATGAAATCATTGAAAATGATTCAAATTAAAATTAACATGTTGAATTTTAATTGTACACACCAATTATGCTTGGAGTCGTCAAACCCTTTTCTCCATCATTATCGAGGGACACATCATGGCTGGAAATGCTTTTCTCAAACAAATCCCAAATATCCTTACGTTTCAACGCCTCAGCAGTGCTGCTATTGAACCTCAACAAAATATACTTCAGTGCATTCCTCGCAAACTCGTTATCATGTGACTCCAAATACTTTGTCCCAAGTGGCACCAGCCGGTCTAAAATATCAACCGAATTGACATGCACCAACAGTTGCAAGAGCTGTGAAACAACGGCGGTGGGTGTAGCTTCATCCTGGATAATTTCAAACAGCAGTTCTCGCGAGCACTTCAGTTTGTCCCTCAGCTCGGGTTGGTGCTGGTGACTGACGTCGGGATCCGGCGAAAGGAGCATGTAAAGGATAAGAGAAAGCTGGTCTGCGTCCAAAAGAATTTCCGTTTCTCTTTTCACGAGTTCTTGCAAAAGTGCATGAAAACCACCTGCACTCAGATTGAAAGTCTGCAGGAGCTTTTTGAGAATTTCGACAGCCACCTTGCGGCACTCGATGTCGTCTGATGAGAGAGCCAGCAGAAGATGGGGAACAAAAATTTTATCCTGAAAGAAAAAAAGGAAATTTAATTTAAAAAAAGAAGAAAGTATGAAAGAAAGTTCCAATAAACGAATTCTGAAATTGTTTTCAACAGATTGAATTCAAGTTTCACCTCAAAAATCCAGCTGACGGATTTGCAAGTCTGCAGTAAATTTTTCACAATGTGCAAACAGTGAAAGGAGGTGATGACTTTGACAGGTTTGACGAACAGCCGACAGAAGAACCGGAGCATGTCTTTGGCAGTGGCAAAGTGTCTCTGAAAGAATATCCTCAGACACCACTCGTAATGTTTCTTCCACGTGATTCTGCTCAGTCCCGAGAAGTAAATCTCAATCAGTCTCAAGATCAGGTTGCTCCTCTCTGGTTGTCTCTCAAAATCAATAGTGGAATTGCTACTGATATCGACTCTCCTGTGGACCATCTCCAAGACGTACGTGGCAGCCTGCAGGGGAAGAACGTTGAGTTCAGTCAACTTCAGAGCGTCGACCAATTTCTCGCTGTTCATCTGCGTTGTGTCGGGCAGGTACTCTATCTGTGGGACGGACATCATTTTGTGGATCAGCTCGATGGATTTGCGTGCTTCGTTTATCTGTAAGCGACCCATCTGGACTCGGCAGATTGAACCCAGGACCATCATGTTGAAGAAGAGAGATGCTGCGTCGCCCGAGATGAGCTCTTCTATAACAGCCAAAATCGCGTTGGTCTCTGGCAGAAGGGACCTGTTGAGCAGGTGATGAAACGCCACCGATCGTATGTTCTCTGCTGTCTGTTGGTTTTGAATGTCTGCACTCAAGGCCTGCATGTAGGGATTGGTTTTTGCGTAATTGGATCTGAGAACCTGAAACATAAATTATATCTTGCAATTACTACTGTTTATTTGTTTGGATATGTGGTGCGGAAATAAATAGTACCTGCATAGACACGCCAACTTCATCATCACTACAGGGAAACAGAAAAGGCAAGGCGGAAAGAAAAACGATCAAATCATCCTCGTCCCTGTGAACGTTCAACAGAACGTTCAACGCAGGTCCAGCCAAGAACTTCCTTTTTTTGCTATGACAAGTGGAAATCAGAACCAAAAGTTTGTCAACCAGTTCGGTGCTCAGGAGTTTTTCTAGAGTTTTAACAGGGATGGCCAAAAGCGCGTTGACAACTTGGGGCTCGTGGTCGTCGAACCTCGCCAGAACGGCACTGACAATCGAGGACCTCAAACTTTCGTTGATCTTAAATTTTGGATTGGCAAGAGCATGCAACCCGGAGATCCTCTGTTCTGGTGAGTGGTGGTTGAGTCTGCCGATGATGTCGAGCGATTCCTCCGAATCGCGGGAAACCTGGTGCCAGGTGGTGAGAAAGCGCAAAGCTCTGCGGAAGTCCTTCTTGATCCCTCCCTTCTCGACTGATGCCATGAGTTTTTTCAAGTAACCGTCAAAAGTCTCCGGGTACCTTCGCTCCAGGACGGAGTACAACTCGGCGAAAAAGGGTCTCGTCGTTTCAACAGTGGTTAAGTCGGTTTCCAGAGCCACGCCCAAGATAGCGTTGACAACAACTGGATTCAATACAACTTCGTCGACGATTTTCATAACGGTGTCCTTCAGCTCCTCCAACCCGACTTTCACGTTTGTCTCCTCGGTCTCCATCCGCTGATCGATGGAGATGATGAAATTCAAAATCTTGATCAAAAACGTTGTCATGAAAGCGTCCATCTTCGCCTCCATCGCCTTCAGTTTCTTCAGACTCTCGATTATCCAGGAACTCTTCACTAGCACCGTCATTAGTCTGTCCGACATCGTTTCCACCGGATGAAACGGATTGTCGTACATGAAAACCGCCATCAGCATCGCCTCAGTTTTTAAAACAGGCTGTTTGACGATCCTCACCAGGATGATGTTGGCGTCCTTCTCAAGCAGTTGGATCTTCCTTACCAGCTGCGCGAGGATCATGTAACTCCCGGCACTGAAGTTTGGGATTGTTGAGGATAGCCCGGCGGTCAGGGCTGGAAGGATGTGATTAATCTGAGGCTCGGAGATGAAAGGAGCTCGGCTCAACCAGCCAACGAAGGACTGCGTGTAAAAAGAGTGGAGAGTCGTCAGGCAGGTGGCTTCGTCCCTGTACACCGTTGTGGCAAACACTACATGATCTGCGATGATTTTTAAGAGACCGTTATCCGAGCAGAGATGTTTTAGCAGAACTAAGAGTCCCAACGGTTTGCCGGCTTTTTGTAGATGTTGCAACCAGTGCCATTTGTCACCCGGAAGTGATAAATCTGTCAACTGAAGTGCCCTAAAAATATAAACAATTTGTTTAATTCAATTTAATAACAATAAATGTTCTTACTATTTTTATATTTATGGAAAAGTATATAATCAAAATTAATCATAGTACCTAACAAACATCCGACTTTCATGGTAAGGAAGGATGAGCATTAAAAATGCATCCTTGTTGTATTCATGAATTCGGAACCTGTGGATGAGCCACTCCAGGGCCTTGTGTGTCGAATTGATTAAAAAGTAAGGCGACGCCAAAACAAGAAATTCTGTTATCGCTTCATCTAACTTTTTGTTCTCCTTCTCAGACCTTACGGCTCGTTCCAAGTTCACCGAACTTTCAGCAAATAGCGAGTCCCCAAATTTACTGAACCGTTTGTTCAATTCTGTCAGTTCGTTTAGTCCTTGTAATCCTAAAGAGACACGAAATTGAAAGTATTGAAAACGAAAATAAAGTAAAGAAATTATAATGAATATGCATTTATTTTGTTGTTCTTTAGTTTGTTAAATTTGACAGGTTTTATTTTATCTTACCAAGGTTGAGAACAGTTTGTCTGTCTAGACCGGCTGCTTCCTTTGGGTCGAATAGTAAACTCGGTTTCTTTTTACTTTGTACAAATATACTCGTCTGTGGTGCCTTCAGCCGATTCAGTTGCTCCGCGAGGGAAGTCATTTTCAAAGCTCAACTATAAAAAAATGAACAATATTTTTCTTAAGGAATGTTTAAATAATAAAACAAGTTTTAATTATAACTAACAAAGTTTTATCTAAATGTTGATAATTGAAACCAGAAGTCGATATTAAATAATATCATGACATATTACAACTTACAAAATGTGATTAAATTACAATCAATAAAAAATAAATGATTAAGTTTGATTTGTTGCAAACAATCGCAATGGGATGAACAAAACAGTATATATTGTCGACGATTGTTAAATTGTTGTCAAGTAAAAAAAGTAAACATTAGCATACAAACATGTGCGCATATAACCTCACTTACGTCGCGTATTTTTTTTAGCTGTGACAATGATGGGTCGTTGTGAGACCTTCGTCATACAACTCGTATGAACAATTTTTAAATAACTAAACTATTTAAACGAAAATAAAATGATACAATAACTTGTCACGGTTTTACACGGATACATGAGCACATTTTAAGAAGGCGGCTCAGCGCGCTGTGAGCATGTCTTATTTCAATTTTCAGTAGTAAGTTCAGAGCTCCGGAGTGAACTTATCGACGTGTGGTAATTTGTACAGCTTTGAAAGATTGATCGAAGAAACTGCAACAAAAAAAAACGAAAAATTAGAGCAATTAATAAAATTTTTTAATGATAAAACTTTTTAAAATATAAAATGAAATTTACGATTAGCTTCTCCGTCGCGATTGCTTCTTCAGCAATTCTTTAAACAGCGACTTAATTTTGATCGGGAGACCAAAATCGTCAATTTTTGGTAAAACATTATTTCTAAATTGGTTCCAAATTGAACCGTAAGATCTTTCTGGCAGGTGCTAAAACAAACGAAAATATAAGTCAGTTAAAAATTTTTAATTAAAAAATTGCAAAAAATAATTAAATGCATTAACAGAAAAATCACTCACTTTTTGTTTCACAAATTCGTCCCATACGTCCCTTCCTTTTGCTCTCAAGATATTGTTTGTAGCAATTAAATAATATATTAAAACTAAATTTTCTTTTTTCGAATATTCGGGTCTGGAAATTAATTAAAATCATTATATATGATATTTCATTGTGATAATTTATTATAAAAAGCAAGCGTTTTATGTATCCATTCACACCTTTGACCTCGTAAATGCTCAATAGTATTCTTTCTTTCAATTTGAATTTCCTTTTTTAATTCTTCCATTCGTTTTTCATATCTGAAAAATAAAACAATTTATGTGATAATTTTTTTGTTTGTCATAAGTGCAGTAAACATGAGTTGAAATGAGGCAAAAAATGAATTAAAAATATAATTCAACTTACTGCTTTTGTAGCTGTGATTTTTTTAGCAGATAGTCAAGTGCATTTTTTGAACTTGGAACTTCATCACCATCAGAATCTTTGTTTTCTTTTTTTCGGCTGATCTCATCAACAGCCACTTCAGCCTGCTGAAGATTGGAACCAGATTTCCACTCCCAATCGTCCCAATCATTTATCTCCATTGGAATGAGCGGTTCTTCTAAATAATAAAAAAATAAAAATGTTTAATAATATATAGATAACTATCATAATATTTAAAGTTAAAGTCCCATAATAGAATTTGTTTACAAATAGCTAACGATGAATAGAAAAAACAGGACATCCAACCAAAACATTGAAAGCAAAATAAAAAATAAGGCAATGTTCATAAACATTTAACAATTTTAATTATTTATTTGTGAAAGTAATAAAAGAGTGAAAGAGTAGTTTTAAACGTTAAACATTTTATAAAATAATTTATCATTAGAATTCCAAATTACGAATTATTACCTTTGACAGTTTGCATTTCATTTGATGATGATGATGAACTCGCGCAATTGAAGGCCAAGGAAGTCATTTTACATGAATTCTTAGTATCTTCCATTCTCTGAAGAGATCAGATGATCGATAAGTTTGAACAAAAAGTCCAATTTAATTCTGCCAGAATATAAATGCACTTTATCCTCAGACTAAAATATATCTTTTTAATAACTTTTTTCACGTCTGGCAAGAATTCAACACTTCTACAAAAAAATTGTAGATGACATTTGTAACACGTTGCTGCACGTAGCGAAGCTGAAAAGTTTTCCCGGTAATTAACTCTTCATTGGTGCCGCTATGAGTGTGGCTCTCACGCAACAAAGATAACCGTGACTATTATAGAAAAAGAAAGAGACGGTAGAAAAGGCGACACCAATGGAGAGTTAAAATGAGACTAAGTGGAGAGGGTAACATACCCTACGACCAAAAATTTAACTCGAATTTAATTGGCAAAAATAAAATTGGTACAAAAATAAAGTAATGAAATATAAGTTTATCAATCAATTATTTTCTACATTATTTATAAAAGCAAAGTACACTCTTTCTATTTATTGTAAAGTCGATGTCACATTCTAAATTTTACCCTCTCTCTCATATCACCGCGTTAAACGAACCTCACCTCTTTATATCATTTAAATTTGCCGCCATGAAACCGGTGTGTACGTGCTAGTCGATCAACTTTTAGTTGTTTATATACAGTTTGAAAGGAGATAATAGTGCGTGTTTATTATTGTTTTGATGTGCATCTAGTAAAAAAGTATAGAATTAACGAAAACGAACAATATTATTCTGAAACAAGTGAAAATTCTTTACAGTATTAATTACAGTGTAATTTTGCTTGAATTCATCCAAATATTTCTGTTCTACATGTGTAGAAAAAATTTCGCAAGTATCTAAGGGTTAAGAAGCAATTCATTTTATTCATTTTTTTAGATGGCCGATAACATCGGGGACACTATTGAGAACAATTATTTATTGAATCAAGATTGCTTAGAACATCTTTTAAAGTTTCTTTCACTGAAGGATCAGGCAAACTTTGCCCTAGGTATATATTATGAATGATCTAATAACGCATATACATTTCTATGCATTAAACTGTTCACAAATACACAGGTACAAATTAATTCTACGTTTTCATATTATTTTTCAGTTTGCAAATTATGGGCACAAGCTGCTTTAACGGTCAGTCGAAAATATACCACTTTCAGATGTGTCCAAATCTGTCAAGACACTCTCACAAAATCAAATGCAGAAAAACTGAATTATGAAGAATTTATAAACATCTTTAAATTTGTTGCTCCGTATCTGAAACATGCTAAGTTGAAGTGCCCTGAATATGGAACATTGAAGATCTCCGTTCAATTTGGTTCTTTCAAGTATATTATGACATCGATCAAAGAGGAAGAATTCAAAGAATTCTTAAAGATCTTTCAACAATCGGACAGTATAGAAACGCTGATGCTGGATTCCTTTTATCTGAAAGAGGAACCAATGAACGATTGGGGACAATTTTTTCGAAATAACAATCTGTCAAATTCAATTCCAATTGACTTCGCTTATGAAGTCGGTCAATACTATTTTTTTCGCGATCAAATTTCGGTTTTACCAAGCATTTAAAATGTACACGATTACACTCATGGGATCACTTCAGTGAAGATACTGTCAAGAACATAGTTGACGTTTATTAATATACTTTTTGTCAATATAATCGTATGTATAAAAAGCAGACCTATCAGCATTTCAATCTTTTGAAATTGCAGCCGAATTGTTAAAACATGCTCGAAATTTAAATGCGCTATGTCTGCACCAACCGACGTATTATGAATCCGATCCAAATATCGTATCCTTCATTACAAATTGTACGAATCTCACAAAGTTAAACCTGGCGGGTTTCTCATTATCTATAACTTTATGCAGACAAATTGTTGAAAATTGCCAGTCAATCTGCTGTTTAAAGATAGGTCTGTATATAAATTCTTTCTATATGTATGAGTTAGTTTTTGACACCGTTGTAATAAAACATATATCATCTCTTTCACAGTTAACAATTGTATTGTCATATTTTTTATAGAATTGCAAGTTTTCAAAAACATCGCTCAAAGTTTTGTTGTCTCTGCCAAATTTGAAGACTTTAGAGATTGAATATTATGAAAATAGAATTGGCTGTAAAATGTTGGCCAACGCTTGTCATATGTTGAATTTATTTACAAGTTTAGACAAATTACATGCCGAAGATATAATACGAACAATTCATTCGCGTGGCCAAAATATTGTTTTGCATGAGATGGGTTACGACTTTGAGGAAAAGATGTGTCTAATTAAACACGTCACTAAAAATACGTGTAATATGCCAAAAAATGAAGGATTCGAAATGTTTATCCACTCAAAATATCCCCGTAAATGTTTTGTTCAACCACTTTACTCGCTTCTAGAAGTCTATAAAAGATTGGATCTTCTTTGATTTTTAATAGTTAAATTGACGTTTATTGATAGTATTATGCAAATTTTCAATTTGGATTGGATCAAGATTTGATGGACTGTTATCTGGAGGTGTTTGATTTAGGATTTTCGATATGTTAGTTGGATGTCAACTTATTATAAAGCTGAGTGAGGTCATTAGAGTTACGATTGATTTGATCGCGAATTGGGGCTAATTCAGCACGCAAAGTGTCTCGAAAAGTGTTTAACAACTTTTCAAACATTTCAGTCAATCTTTTTTCTAGTCTCTGTTCCAGCGTTGACAGTTCCTGCGAAGATAGGACTGTGCTTAGTACGACCGACTTACCGGCCAGACCGGCAGACTGATTAGCATAAAAGCGCAATAGTTTGTTGAACGGAGCTACTTTTTTTGAACGGAAACAGTTTCTCGCGATATGCCCTATCTTTTGACACTTCTTGCATCGTATCCCCTCTCAGCGCTCCATCACTTTTTCCCACTCGACAATGAAATGTAAGAAGTTTAATTCAAATTTGATTTGATACACTAATTGTTATTTCACATTCTTGACATTGTTATTGTTTAATTTCAACTTCTCGATTGTAAAAAATACAATTTCCTGTCATAAAATACGACTTGTCAGGAATTTTATGCATTTTTGACGGGAAGAAAAATGTCAAATGAACGGTTTTGCGTATGGGACAATACACAATGAAACAAAAATGTAAACAATAATTTTTTTTCAAACAAAACCAAAAAGAGTGCGCCCGAACAGGGACTCGAACCCTGGACCCTCAGATTAAAAGTCTGATGCTCTACCGACTGAGCTATCCGGGCGACGAAATTCTTACATTTACAGGAGCCATAAAGCTTAGCCAATCATAGTTCTAATAACGAATTTTGAAAACCTTGATTTAAAAGCTTTTTTTCACCAAATCTCGACTGGTTTTTAAAAATTTAGTTTTTTTTATTTTCCAAGGTCTGTTTAAACCTGTTTATTCACTATTATTTAATAAAAGTACTCTATTTTTGAATAGGCACTTCGAGAAATCACCGCCTGAGGGCGTTGCTTGCCGAGAGAGCGACAAATTAAAAAAAAAAAGTATTAATAAGTTTGTTAGAACTGTTATTATTGTTGCGAGTTTAACATAAATTTTATCAGCGCAACTATTATGTACTGTTTTTAATACAATACAATCTTATTATATTTTCGAAATTAACACACACTAAACTTTTTTTATCTTTTATATTGACCGTACGGTACTGCCGCCAAACGACATCAAGTGCAACTGACACTTTATCGTGCTATAATCAAAGATGAAAGAAAATAAAAGTTTCTGAGAAAAATAAAAATTGATGATTTTAAAGTAAAAAGTTATAATTATATTATTAATATTTCGCACTCTAACTAACAAAAATGTTTCGAAAAATTACAAACCTATGGAAAATTTTATTCATGAATAAAAAGTTTTACAGAATCATATAATTTGTAATAATAACTATGTCATAATAATGAATAAAAAATACAAACATATGATGCACTCTTTGAGAAATAATTAATACACTTCTATTAACGTCAGTGAATAAGCATGAAGAAACAAAAATTTTTTTCTCTGTTTATGAGATACAATAATTGTTTTGCGCTGAGACAATAAACGCTAGTTTTTAAATACCCACTTTGTGTAATTTGAACCCATTGCCGTTAATAGCAAGACTTTTAACGTCTTCGTGACAGTTCTAAGGTTGCGTTTGATTTTCGTACTTTAAGGTTATTCAGGGGGCACTTGTGGCATCGACGGCAATGGGTTATAATGTATTATTCTAGTCTCGATTTTTATTTTTTGGAAGCTGCCAAGATGCGCAGAATGTAGAGGAACAAATTCAGGATATCAAGGTACAGACTGATGGTTGCAAAGACATACTCTTCGCCGGATAATTTTGTTAACAACATCTGGGTGTCGTAGATTATGTAGATCGAAAAAACGATCGCTCCAGCCACGCCTATGATGATCTCCAACACGCTGTTATGTATGAAGAACTGCATGAATCCGGCAACAATTAAGATTACCAGTCCAGTGAATAAACTGAAAAATAAAAAAAATTCAAACACTTGAAAACTTTATAAAAAAGATATTTTCATACGAAAAATAATACAAAAATTGTATATGTTTTTGTTTATAAACATAAAAATTGATATTACCATCCATGGTAACTGGTAAAATCTCGTTTACTCTGGAAAGTGAAGGCAGTTAGAGCTACAACAGCTGCAAAAGTTATTCCCAGGGCTTCGAGAACCAAAGAAGTATCATAGAGGGAAACAGCAAATCCTACACTGGTGGCTTGAAGACTTGTCTAAAAATAAGATTGAATTTAAAAAAATTTACTCTCAATTGAAATGAAATTTTCTTGAGTTTTTGTTATTGATACTTACGAAGGCTGTTAGCAAAATCAGATTTACGGGATGGTCTTTTCGTTTAATATGCAGAGGGATGAGCATAATAAGTGTTCCAATAAGCGCGAAGAAAACTATATAAACACTGAAAATTAGAAAACATTTTTTTATAAAATTGAATAAAAATGATTTACTTAGAATTTAATTTTTAAAATATAATTTTTTATGGAATTCGATATCTGGAAAATGTAATTTTTAGAAAATTCTTACTTTTCCTGGACGAACGTTTGTATTGGTTCAACTAGCATAAAAACTGCACTGATTGTGACAGTGAGGAGAAGTTGTACGCTCAACAGCCCATAGACTTTTCTAACAAAAGCTAAAATGAAAAGCAAATAAATTAGTTTTGTAAAAATTTGTTTTGTAATGAAAAAATATAGTTCGCTTTTGTTTTGCAAATGAGAATTCTATTTACCCATTCGTATTCTGAGATCAGCATTTGCAACATTGTTCTTGAAACAAAAGTCATCTTGGATCGAACCGGTCTCTTCCTTTCCTGAACCGTAGAGTGGCTCTTCGTCAACATAAACGTGTGCTGGCATCTCTAGTTTGTTCTGAAAAAAAGTTAAGTTTTCAAGATAAAAAATTAAGACCTACATATTATTTATTATGTTGTTTATTACGAAAACAAATTTTTAATACGGTAAAAATTGGTATTCAATTTTTTCAAGATTTCAAAAAAATTCAGATCATTAAGTTTTCTTACCAGGAACTATTAAATTTCAGATTAATTTTAGTAATGCGAATTAAATGAATGATTAATTAGTTTATGAAGTTCAATGAAAATTCGTTACAAAAATGTACGTTTTAGCTGCTAAAAGAAAAAAATTATCAACTGATAATTTTAATTTTAAAAGAGAAATTTATTGTTTTCGCGAAGTTAAAAGTGCTTTTTAAACTTGCGTCCTATATTATTGTTATGAGCATTTAAATGAAAATCAATAATTTTGCCAACATGCTGACAGTTTGTTAAATAATTTTTTTTGTTTCTCAAACTCAGATGTGTCTTTTGTCGTAGTAAGACAATTATGTATTGTGTTGTTACTTTTCCTGTCAATAAATTGTTTGAATATAACAGCTCATCAAATTCCGCGACTGAACATTCAATTTGACACTTATGTCCCGAATACAAAGAACCGAATTCTGTCGCTTATGTCCCGAATAGAAAAACAAGGAATAACCTAATAAATAATGACATTACAACTAAATAAACTCTCATAAAATAACTTTAAACAATAATTTCACATTCATATTTTTTAAATCCGACTAAATGAAAAGATTTTGTTATCGGCTAATGTTTCATCAATGCACAATTTCGTTTTTTTTTTCATTGTGTACAGCACATAAATTTCTGTGAATTTAACCTTACTTATTTAATGTCAACAATATGAACACAATAATATGTTTCAAGTCTATCAACATGTTCAATATTCAACTTCCATATTAATAATTCACATCAATCACACCACGAAAATAATTTTATCATATGATCAAGTTAAATATTATTTTTTCTGATTTGTTTTACCTGGCTACGTTTTGTACCTTTTACACTTTTACGTTTTTGATAACACTGCCTGAGTAGGATGACAACGCTCGCAGCGCTACTGTTGGAAGGTTTGAAAGATAAAAAATGACGATATGAAAGTTTGTATAAAAGTTCCAAAGAATTTTTGAATAAAAATGCCATTTTTTGTATGAAATTTATATTTATTTCTTACATAGTAAAAAATGTAATTATGAAAAATGAATAATTGTAGATGAATCTAGAATGTGCAGAGGAAAATTGTTGTATTCTGGTTCTAGAAATAAAGTCGACGTGTTTTATATTAACAAAAAATTGAATTTTTTACATTAAATCTTAGTTCTTAAACTCAAACTTGATTGTATTACACAATCTTAAAAACGTATTTTTTACATTTTGTACAATATAATCTCGAGTTTTTACATCAGGCTTAGCTTCTATCAATGTAAAATAGAATAGAATCAAATACTTAAAGAAAATAAACTCAAAATAAGTCGAATTTTTGTTAAATCAAATTAAAAAAAAATATCGCCATATAAGATCGCCAATAAAACAAGTCTTTAAAATAAACCTATTCTGAAAAGTCACTCAAATCGTTAGAAACAGAACTTGTCTCAAGTTTCATCTTTTTGACACTCGGTGTTTCGCAATCGCTTTTTGCTTTTCGTTTAGTGGTTGTTTGCGGACCAGAGACTTTACTAACTGATGAACTTCTGCTTGAACACTTTGATGAACTTCTACTCGATCTCACCCTCATCTGATGTAGAACGTTGACATTCCCCGAAGGTCTGATGTTAACTGAAAAATCAGAATTTCAATAACTTCGGCTCTTTTTTAATTATCAATTTCTTTTTAGTTTTTAAAAAAATATTCACTAAGTAGTAATGAATCTTACTAGGTTTATATTTTTTGTTGCTTTTTTCATCCATAACTTGAGTCATACAAGCAACCTCCTTCGAATGTTTCTGTTGTATAGCATATTTTTTTGATCCAATTGTCAAAGAAGTCTTGGCGATATTAAATTTCTCCCCTTTCAAATTTTGAGTCAAAATCTGAAACAAAATGAAAACCATTATTTAATTTCAAAAAATTAAAATCTTTATTATAATTTTTTGAAATGGAGTTATGTGTTTTTGTCTCTAAAATATGTTTCTTTATTTGCAAATGTAGAATTTGGTTTACTTTCGTCGGCATATTGAACACAAAAAGTTCATCGTCTGGTCCCAAGTCATCCAGGGAAAATGTACAATCTCTCGTCTCCTCGACTAATCTTTCCCTCTCAATTAGTTCTGATAGCTGCAACAAAAAATTGAAATTATATCAGAATCACAAAACCAAATGAATTGTTGAGTTACAAAAGAAAGTACTATAAAACCTACACTGCTCACAGGCTTGTCCTCAAAATCTTGTTCGGTCCTCGATTGCGACAAAGTGCCATTCGAGATCAAACTTTGGTTCACAGTTTTGATGCTCCGCTTCACAGCCCTCAGATTATCTTTTTCTCTTGGAGTCACCAAGTTGACTTGTTTTTTCGTCGAAACGTCCAAGTCGTCGTCATCAGTTGCATCACTAGCCACACTCCATTCAGAATCATTCGACTCATCACCTTTTTTCCTTGAACTTTCACTTACCCTCTTCTTTCTCTCAATCTTTCTTCTTTTCTCTTGGCCGCCTCCAACATCTTTCTTTGTCGGTGTCACCTTCAACTTCTTAAGTTTAATTTCGCTTTCTGATGACAATTTTTCATCCCTTTTTACCTTCACCGAACTTTCTTCATTTGTCTCTTCCCCGTCGACTTTTATCGCATCGTCTTTAATTTTCTTAACCCTGTAAGCTGTGTCGACCGAAAACGACTGCTCGTTTTCGCTATCTGAGTCGCTTTCACGGGTAAAATTCAACCGACAAATCGAGTTCAGCCTGTTGATTGTTTCCTGATTTACATTCTCATCATCCTCCTCATTGCTCGGCCTTCGATAAACGTATCTATTGGACGATGGAGTTTCTTCTCCTTCCATTTCTGGAGCCTCCGGTTTGATTTCAGGTACATTTTTGTCTTCCACTGTTTTCTTCTTTTTCTTCTCAGCCTCGACCGTTTTTACTGGAGAATCTTCAGTCGTTTTTCTCTTCTCTTTTCTTTGTTCTGTTGACTTCTTTTTTTCTTCTTTTTCATTTTCAGAAACCATGGAAACATCTGTGTTAGCATCCTTGCTTGAATTCTTAATCCTGATGTGAAACCCTGACGTTTCTTCATCGCTGCTATCACTATCTGCCAACAAGTCCATCCTCTGAACGCGTTTAATGTTTGTGGTTTCTTTTTCATCCAGTTCTTCTTCATCTTCGGTTTGAACGATGGTAGGTTGACTTTGTAATCCTAATCTTCTTTCGTCACCACTGGTGTTTATATCTTCAAATTGTAATTCAGGCTTGTCCTCTGCTTTTTCTTTCTCCGCCTTCTTCTTTTTCTGTTTCTTCCTTTTACCTTCAACCTCAGTATCCTGACTTTCAGACGCTTCTGATTTGTCTGCCAAGAAATTGGGACGTTCTTCTTCTATTTTTTCAACTGACTTGGTGTCTTCTAATCTCTTCTTTTTCTTCTTCTTTTTAGTTTCAGTATCGGTGTCTAGGCCTGAATCTTCTGGTTTCTTCCACAAAGGTGATTTTGGTCTTTCTATCTCCTGTTCACCTTTTACTTTTTCATTGAACTTGTCAGGAGACTTGATTTCTTCTAATCTCTTCTTTTTCTTCTTCTTTTTACTTTCAGTCTCAGTGTCTTGACCCGAATCTTCTACTTTCTTCTGAGAAGGTGACTTTGGTCCTTCTATCTTTTCTTCCTTTTCTGTAGATTCTCCAGTTGATCCAGTTACTTCCAGCTTCTTCTTTTTCTTCTTTTTTTTGGTTTCCGTCTCGGTTTCTTGACCGGAATCTTCTGGTTTCTTCTGCGAATATGACTTTGGATCTTCTATCTTTTCGTCTGTTTCTTTAGACTCCCCAGCTGATCCAGTTACTTCCAACTTCTTCTTTTTCTTCTTCTTTTTGCCTTCAACCTCAGTGTCCTGACTTTGAGAATCTTCTGATCTCATCTGTAAACAATTAGATCCCTCTTTATCTTCCAAATCCTTTTTACCTTCCTTGGATTTTTCAGTAAATTTGGTTGCTTCCAGTTTTTTCTGTTTGCCTTTAACCTCAGTGTCCTGACTTTGGGAATCTTCTGGCTTCTTCTGTGAGCAATCTAACCCCTCTTTGTCTTCCAAAATCTTCTCCACTTTCTTCGGCTCTTCAATAGATTTGGTTATTTCTAATTTCTCATTTTTGTCTTCAATCTCGGTGTCTTGACTTTCGGAATCTTCTGGTTTTTCCTGCGAATGTACGAATTCCCCTTTTTCTTCAGGATTATCTTCAACAGGTTCAATATCTTTCAACTTTTCCTCTACTTTCAACTCAGGTTCATCTCCGTTCCCGGAATCCTTACTGGAATTTTTGCTCCTCATGTTCAACCCTATCGTCTCATCGCCACTGCTTTCACTTTCCAACAACAAGTTCAATCTCGAAACATTGCTGATGTTCTCGCTCGTCTCCTTGTCATCCACATCGTCGTCTTTCATTGCAATTGATCCATTCGGCAGTGGACCTGGGGAACGTCTTCCAGAACTGTCGTCACTTTCATTATCTTCAGAAATCTGCAACTGGCTAGGCGTAGGATTGTCAGCTAAAGAGTTACCCTCTGCCCCATCTGATCTCTGCGAATGTTTGGTTTCCTCTTCAGAATCAGTATAGATGTCACTCTGCCTCTTCCACCTAGGATACTGAGAAAGCTCAGCGAACTCGGTGGCAATATCACTTGTTACAGACTTATTCGAATGGTGGCTCTCACACTCAGACTCGGATTTGTTTGTCTCGTACTTGCTTTCAGTGTCGTTCGATTCTTGGTTATCAGGTTTGCCGCCACCTTCCTGATCGGTGACATCGTTACTCCCACTAGATTGAACATGCTCGATGATTTCTTTCGCAGATTCAAATGACGTGACACTGTCATTGCAGTCTATCTCATCCGAAGGTTCCTCTTCGACATCCATCTTTTCGTCCTCTTCTTTTTCAAGGTCAACATCAGCAGATCTGTCTTCTCCTTTTCCTGACTGAGTTGCTTCGTCCCGTATTTTCTCAGATGATTTTTCTGATTTTTCTTCTGGTACCGCCGCGTCATCGGTATCTTTATCTTGTTCCCTGATGATAAACTTTGTATTGACCACAGTGCTTTGGATGACTTTGGGAAGGTTTCTCGGTTTGGTTGGGGTCGTCTGCGTAGGTGGGACCTGCGAATAAGAATCGTCTTGCAAACTCCCGTCCTCATTTTCCACCGTAGCTTCAGCTATCACAGGCAACTCCGTCTTCTCGTTCTGCCTGGTTTTCGTTATACTATTGATCGGCGTTGAGTTTACGACGTTCTTCATCTCGAAGGCATGCTCGGGTTCGGACACCTGGCTTGCCACAATGAGTTCGGTGTTGTTGATCGCAGTGCTCTGAGCGATGGGCTGAGTACAGTCTCTTAAGGTCGAAAACATGTCTAGCGTAGCGTCGGTGGCAATCTCTTCAAAAATCTGGCTGTTTAACATCTCGGAAAGTTGACTGTTGCTCATCTCATCGATCTCGTTCATGATATTCTTCTTAAGCCCATCGATTTTCAATGGCGATATCAAGGTCGCGCACTTCGACGGGGTCAGACTGACCAGACGTCTTCTCTCAACCGAGGACGGAGATTTTTTAGCGCTACTTGGTTCACTCTTTGGTGAAACTTTTCCTGGACTTTGAAACACATTGCTGTTCACCTTCGCGGACTTGTTTTTTGTGTTGAAGAATTTATCCAGGGTCGTTTGCTTTGCCCTTGAATTGGTCTCCGGCGGGACTTCAGGTTCGGGATCATTTTGAAACGTTGGTGGAATCGGCTGAATCTCCTCGGAACATCCCACCTCATCACTTGTGGGCGCAGGTTTCTTTAATGGTTTCACAGTTATTTCTTTGACGTTCTTGTTGACTTTGGCTCCCACAGATGTTTTTCTCCCTCTCCTGACTGGCACGTCTTCCTCCGACTCATCGTCGGAATCTTCGTTCGCTGAAAAATCATCATCCAATGTTGTCTTTCTTGTTGTATTTTTACTTTTTTTGTTTTTCGACTCATTTGGAATTGACAGTCTTCTGGTCGACTGTCTTGTTTGACGCCGAGTTGTTACTTTCGATATAGGAGTGTTTTTGGTTCTCACACTTCTTTTGTTTTTAGAAATGCTTTTGTCATGATCTTCAATGTCCACTTCCAATGACTCGGAATCGGATTCGACTTCGCTCCTATTAGCAGCACGATTACCAAATCCGGCATGCCAAACGCTGGTGCTGTTCTTTTCTTTCTCGGACGCTTTGACCTGATCTTTTAAATGGTTTATTTTGAGGACCACATTATCCACCAGGGCTTGGAAATCAGCGTCCTCAGTCTCCTGATCGGTTTCTCCATCGGATGTGATCTCCCTTTGGATCACTTTGCGAATCTCCATGTAGCAACTGTACGATTTGGGTCGTCCAAATTGGTCAAAAATGTAGTTGGTCAGCTTTGTTGAGCGAAAGATTTTGTTTTTACGCAGTTTTAGCTTCAGATATTTGTCCTTGATAGAAGGTGTGAACACCTTGGAACGTTTTGAAAACATGATTTTGTGATAAGTGAATCTGAAAGTAAACAAATGTTTAAAATTTTAAATTAAAAACTAAAGCTACAAAACATATTTTTTAAAGGCAGTGTTTATTTATTTTTCATTATTTTTTAAAATATCAATGTATGCAAACAAATTAAACTGAAAGAAATTAAACTTTTTTAGGTTATGTCATCTTTTAATAATGTAAACACTCATGACTTATTTTATGAGACTGCATAATAGAAAATTAGAAATTTTCATTTTTTATAAATTTTAATATAAACCACATTTTCGAATGACGCAACAATTAATTGAGCTTTTCCAGTGAGTATTGTTTGCCACTACATACATACCTTCAAAAAAAATGTCAACTTGATCTATAAAAAAACGCCCACGACTGTCATAAATTGATAAAACTCTCAGTCACAACAGGTTCAAAATTTCGCGTCATATCAAAACAAAATGCAAAATGAAAATAGTATATATTTGTTTTTTGTTTTCACTTTTAACTCCAAGCAATGGTGGGCACGTGCGCACGATAATCCAGGTGTCGCTAGTGTGCGCGTTTGAAGAATTCGTTGAAATTCGTCGTCTACGTGCGTTGCCGCCAAACTTAGTTGATGCTTCGTTCGAGGCGCGAATAGAGATTGTTTATCCGCCAAAAAGACTAGCGCAAACTCAAAGTCAAGTTGCACGCGATCAACCCAAACTCTCGGTCGGCCTTTTAACGCGCAAAAACAAATCAACAATGGCCAAAGTGCAAATAGCAAATGTCGCTGTTTTGGATAATCCCTCGCCCTTTTTGAATCCCTTTCAATTTGAAGTGACTTTTGAATGCATCGAGGAGCTCAAAGAAGGTACTTACATTTTTGGTTATAAAACAGTTTTCGCGCGTTTTTCCCCGTTCCAAGTTAACGAGGTTATTATTATTCTAGAACAATGTTGTTTATTTTTTGTTACAATTTAAACAATATAATCTCACGTCTTTCTCACGTTTTTTTGAAAACATCAAACTGACCGTTTTTCTCTGACGTTAATTTTTGATTCCCTCAGATCTAGAATGGAAAATGATCTACGTGGGGAGTGCGGAGAGCGAGGAATTCGATCAAGTCTTAGACACCATTTATGTTGGCCCGATTCCCGAAGGCAGGCATATGTTTGTGTTTCAGGTAACTGTTTATTTTCATCTGAAAATATAACATTTTCTTGACTAACAAAGAACAAAAAGTAAAGAACGAACGTGAGCAAAAAAAAGTTGCAATGTTTCTAAAATTTGCATTCGCATTACAGGCAGACCCGCCAGATGTCAGCCAGATCCCTGTAAACGATGCTCTAGGTGTAACAGTAGTATTATTAACATGTTCCTACCGAGCTCAAGAGTTCGTTCGAGTGGGCTATTTTATCAACAACGAGTACACGGATCCTGAGTTACGCGAGAACCCTCCACAACAGCCACAATTTGACAAGGTGCAAAGGAACATCTTAGGTGACAAACCACGAGTCACGAGATTTAAAATCAACTGGGATGATAGTATCAGCACAGCTATCCCCGAGAGTATGGAGGCACAGACTACGATGGAGGACACCACCCAGGATGTACCCTCTTCCTCGATGGGATTCACCGAGAACACACAAAACAGCATGGAAGTCATGTGATGGCATGGCCCAAGGTCGCGATAAGATGCAACAACACCCACTTTTTTAAACCTCCGTTTCTTTTACTGATGAATTATATCATTTGGTTACCATCAATTCTTTTTTATCGTCCAGCCATTGTAAATATTTATTTATTCATTGTAGTCAAAATCGCGATCATTGTATACTAAATTTTTTTGCTGCGAGGAAAAAGAAAGGAAGTTTGTCTCGAGAATGGAGACTGAAGAAGCATGCCATCGGCGTGGCCCGTTTTGTCTTCCCAACATCGAGGGCGATTGTTTTAGAGAATTACGATGGCATTTCTTCTGCAAGGACGTTGATTTTGACGTGAACTGATGTCATTCACCGGGATCGATTTTCATTGCTTATTGTATTAAGATTTTTTTTGTGAATGCAGATTAGAACTGGTTATATTTTTGCCATTGTGTACATATATAACATGTTAAGCGAAAATGATTATAACATATTTTCTACTTATATAAAAAACCATGGCTTGTTGATTTTTAAAAAACCTTTTTTTCGTGGATACTGTTATTGTTTGAAGTTGTACAATTTTTTTTTGTTGACATTTGTGTTGACATTTTTTACAATGCTTTTTTTTTAGGTTTAAAAAATATTTTTGTTTGCGATCTTTGTTAATAATAAGTTATCAGATTAAAAAGTGAATTTTATGTATGTGTGTGCGAGGAAGACATTTTTGATATATCGGTATCTGCATAGACGTACATACGAAAACAGTGGTGTCTGTGGAGAGAAGTGAAGATGCAAGAATAGTTGGAAGATTCACGTTTCACAAGCAACTAAACTTGGAAAATACTGTAGGAACAAAGAAATTATCGAGATTCGATAAAAAATGGGTAAGTAATCTTTTAACTATGAAGTATACTTCTTTTACGTGTCATAACCTATAAAAATTGCCGGCCAAATGACGCGAAAAACTTGTTTTCAATCATTTTTCATATTTCATTATCGTTTCTATATTACTTTTGATAATGAAAAAGAAACGTTTTATTTTCAGCTGTCGAGAGTAGAGTATCGTTAGTCATATCGACTATTTTGACAGTGCTCCTTTTTTCTGGGATGCAGATGTATAAAAGTTGGTTATCCTCGACTCAACTGCATACCGTTTTGGGAGGATTCATAGGTTCTTTGGTATTTTTATTCCTGTTGACTGCAATGGGCAACTTCGAATCAATTGTTTTTGGCAAATCATTTCAAATGAAATTGTTCCCCGAAGGTAAGTAGTGCCCAACAACAAAACAAATTTATTTCAATTTTCATAATCTAATCAAAGATATCAAAATAATTGATTAAATAATATACAAATTTTATTTCAGTTTTCCTCTCTTTGCTCCTTTCAATGATCGCTTCCGGTTTGGTCCATCGAGTTGCAACTACGACGTGCTTTTTATTTTCAATCATGACACTTTATTATCTGAATAGGATCTCGCAAGAAATATATTCTTCCAACGCACCGCAGCAAGTTAATCCACAGAAGAAAAAAAAGTGACTCCTCTGAAATTTTATTTTCATTTTATATATAAAAAATCCTGACGAGCAATTGATATTGTAAAACTTTGTACAAAGTTCTCAATTGTAATTGAAAAAGAATTGTCATACCGAATCGTTTGATAAATAATTAATAAAGATAAGCTTTGAAGAAAATTTAATGTCCATTTCATTGACGAACATAAGAGGTAGATTTAAATCAAAATATTTTATTTGTAAACAAATTACAACCATTTAATAACTACTGCGACTTCGAATCAATTTTCGTTGGTTTTGTAATTTCCTCTTTATCACTGTAATACTCGGCGTCGTCCCAATTGCTCTCGAGTTCAGGTTTCTGCAACCCTTCGGAAAATCCTGGCTGGGACATTACATTTTTGTAAATGGTCATAGCCTGCAAATCAACATCCGAATTAATAAACTCAAATAAAACTTTTTTATTGATTCTGATAATTTTATGATTTTTAATTCGTTCAGCTATTGAATTTTTTGTTTCATACCTGAGCAACGACAGTTGAGATGTCACCTACGTTGCTGGGCACAATCATCGTGTTATTAGTTTTCGCCAGTTTATTAAACGCGTGGATGTATTGCTCCGCAACAGCGAAAGCAGCCGCGTTCTTTCCATTTTTTATCGCCAATGAATTTGAAACGAGATTCAAACTTTTGGCACGAGCCTGTGCAACGGCGATCAGAGCTTCTGCCTCACCAGACGCTTTGTTGATCTGTTCCAACTTTTCAGCCTCTGAAATCAAATTAACTCACTGCAATTAACTAAAATTACTTAATTAGTCTTAAAACTTTTTTAAATTGATGAATTATTTTCAAAGAAACATTTTCTTTTACCAGATGCAAGGATTCTTGCAGTACGCTGACCCTCGGCAACGTTAATCTGTGCCTCTCGGACTCCCTCGGATTCTAAAATAGCAGCTCGCTTTTTGCGTTCAGCTTCGACTTGCATTTGCATCGCTTCTTGCACTCTTTGTGGCAATTTGATGTCACCTGAAATTCGTTTTACAATTACACAACAACATTAAAATAATAATTACATTAATTAAAAAATTAAATTGAAATTTAGAAATTTTCATTGATGCTATTTCTATTGTAAACTTACGGATTTCATAACGTAAGCACGATATTCCCCAGGCTTCGCTGGCTTTGTTGATGCTCTCAACAATACTAACATTAAGGCCCTCTCTTTCTCGGAAAACATTGTCCAAGGAAATTTTGCCTAACTCGGATCTCATTGTGGTCTGAGCCAATTGGATGATGGCAAACTCAGGGTCCTCGACTCCGTATGATGTGAGGTAAGGATCGTTTATTCGAAGGTACAAAACACCGTCAATGTTTAGATTAACGTTATCTACAAAAGGAACAAACTTGTAAACAAATATTTGTAAACAAAACTTAGTAGATTGAGAAATTTTGAGAAATAAGACAAATTTGTTTACCTGACGTGATAGCACTTTGCTGTGGAACGTCTATTGCAATTTCTTTTAAACTTTGCACATATTTAACTTTGTCAACTATCGGAAGCAGTACGTTTAAACCTGGGTTCAATAACCTGTGAAACTTCCCCATTCGTTCGACGATCCATGCCTGTTGAAAAGGTCAAAAGTCAACGTAAGGTTCCACCAATTGATAAGTAAACAAGTTGCAAATTGTGCAATAAACAAAATATGTCAGTTGATTTTTGTACCTCCTGCTGCGGAACAAACATGATGACTGTGTTGAACGGAGTTCGAGATGATTTCTGTCTCACTTGTGTCAAATTGATTTGATACAAACACATTGCTCTTGGGCTGTTATCCGTATGAGCCAGTAAAGAGCTCTGTAAATAATAAAAGAAAAAGATAAACAAATTTATTGACCAGTTGTCAATATTATTTTGATACAACAATTTTAATCTTTTTAATACCTTCATAGAGCCCAAGTTCCGGGTTAGTAGCCTTGTCCTGTTCAACATTTTGCTAACCTAAAATTGAATGCAAATTTAAAAACAAAAACAAAATTAATAGCATTTGATAAATAATAATAATTTCAATGAGAGATGATCTCTTCAATTGATTAGAAGTGCGTGTTCTTTTTAATTAAAGAATCTGTTCACAAAATATAAGGATGATGAAACAAATGGGAAACTAATAGAACGTTCTGACGGAAACACTCACAGTTATCAGTAACTTGTTACCACTCACCGATTGAATTTATCCGATGACAACAAATTGTCAAATATTATGTACAAAATTGAAAATAATCCAGCCGCGTATTTTGTAGCATTACACACACGTGAATACAGTCAGTTCCAGTCAGTTCGGACACATTCAGAAATCAGCCATTTATCACGTAATGTGTAGATGTACAGTCGTGATTCCCATTTCGTTACCACCTATCATCTATCAGGATTTGAGTTAGAGTTTCACTTTCAGTCTTCAAATTGGAAAACAAATTTTTTATAAACAAATTTGTTTTATTTTAACAATTTATTTCTGAAAAAGCCTTAAAAATTTTTCAAAAAACTTGTTGAAAAAAATAGTTTTTATTCTTGCTAAATAAAACTTTTTATAATAAAATTTCTTTTTTTTTCTATCTTTTATAAAAAAGAAATATTAAAATAATTTGAAAAAATACAAAAAAGGACTCGACATTTGTTTGTGTTAAATATTAAAAAAAAATTTATAGGGTTTTTAATGGAAAACACGATTTTCATATACAAACATTTATTTTTCACGCATTTTAATCATATACAAAGGTAACGAAAGGCGTACGTATAGCAACAGCATTAATAACGATATAAGTATCTTTTGTTAACAGATATATAATAATGACGCAATATATTTTTTTCTTTATCCCTCTAAAGAATTACAGTTAAAAGTGCGAAAATGCGCGACTGCACATTTTATTGCGGTTATTTATATTCATTAAGACACGTCTTATCGGTTCTCCAATCCAATAAATGCTCATCTTTATTTGTTTTTTGCTTCTTTCAATATATTCATTTTACGGGAATAACCGAGATTTAACATACGTAACAATGAGCAGTTAATATATATAATTTGGTTACTTGTGTTTGTAAGTCGCTTATCAATTGATTTTTCTACGTTTTCCACAATTATAAACTGTCAATATCTTGAACAATTATTTATTCAAAATATTTATGGTCGCGCGAATATGTTATTTTTTGTTTGTTTGTTATAACTATATTTTCGTTATTATAAAACAATTAACGTTACATTGTTTGAAGCACGTATATGGAAATAGTCGTTGTTTTACACTCCTTTTTTCGATAAACAATTCATCAACAATTACGTGGTTTATCCTAAAAATTAACTCTCGTTTTTTTTATGTGAAAAGTCTTCTGGCTGATTCAATCCCTCAAATTAATTTTTGCATGAAAAATATAATTGGCACATTTTATAATCAAACATTTTATTAAACGTCTTCCGATTTTAAAAACCATTTTCAAAAGGTCTCGTTTTTGTTGTCGCTCTTGTTTTAAATTCTGTTATTTTAATTTATTCGTTATTGAGGGATCAAATCGTCGAACCTATCAATTCCTATGTAAAAAGTATTAAAAAAAGAATTATACAAAAATAGTCACCAGAAATATGACAAACGAGGACACACGCTATAACACAACGCCGTGCAACTTACAATTATTTATCATCAATGTTTAATCACATGGTATCGATACAATATTCATTTTCTTTAATTAATGATCATAATTAATTTATGTGATCTTTTTTTGTTTCGTGTATATCAATTACATAATACATCTTAACACGTTTTTTGTCAATAAATTTCATTAAATATATATTCATTTTAAATATCAACGTGAATTACACTGTGACGTTAACCCTACAGAGTGGAGATCTTTGAGTGCTCGTTTATCGTTCGAGCAATAAATATTTTCCCTGAGGATTAATGATCAGATTCGTACCAAGATTGGTTCCAAAATGATAACTCAACATCCATCCTGATCTCTCTGCAAATTTATTTCTTTCGTAAATTAGAAAATCGAAACTGTCCAATCCTGCTTCGAATCATTTTGACTTGGGAAGTTTGAACTCGTTTGTTTCATAATTTGTAGAAGACTTTTAGTGGGTACATGTTTTTTTGGCACTGTTCGATAATATTTTTTTGGTTTTTGATAATAAAATTCGAAATCGGGGCGTGTCCAAATTCCACGCTGAAGAGTCACGAATCTACAATTAGGCTGATTAACACCTGCTCTTCCTGTCCTCTAATTCGCATAATTTTCATCTGCACGTAATTGACCAAAAGGATTTTTTGTTATCTTTCTTTTCATCTAACACTTATTAGATGGAATACAGTCATCACCATTAAATTGTATTCGTGCGACCCTACTTGAAAATCGTATAAAAGTTACAAAATGAAGCTTCGTATATTTTCTATCTTGAGGTCTCAGACTTTGAATTGAACTCTTATATTTTCTTATTTTTTTTGTTACATCGTTTTAGTCGCAATTTGCTGTGTCTTTGATTTCCGGTCGTATTGTCTTGGGAGCGAATCAATCAAGTACCTCGAATATACGAATCTTCTTGGTTCAAACAAGTCGGGCGAATACTGATCTGAGTTTGAAATGCGTGCGAGTTACGTATATATTTTGTAGCTCGTAACTAACCAGCTCCTCTGAGAACTAACCTAGGGTATCTCCGATGGTATTGTGCTCTTGATATGGATGCTTGTGATCATGAATTAAAGTTGAGTACACAGTTTTCTTTGTCCCTTCGGTTTCACTTTTGATAATATTCGTTTCATTATTTTTTTTTTTTGGTTTTTTAAGTATATATTTGAGAAATTGTAAGCGTACATTCATTTGCAAATAGAACAACTCTGAACGCAGTCTCGTTGCAAGTTTGGCAGATAATAGTAAAAGTATGGTCAAAACGTCGAAGAAAAAAGGGGAAAACTTGGCCACTACATATTGAGATCAATGAAAGTTTACAATCAAGTCTTGTCAGCAGGTAAAGTGTTAGATTTTGAGATGCAAAGTTTTTTTCGAAAGTAAAAGCAAGAGAACGTCACAATGCTTGTCAGTGGTTTGTAAAAATATATCCATTTGACGCGTGTTCTTTATGAAGCTATTCTGGTATAAAACTGAATATAAAAGTATTGCTTGTATCTGAAACTGATTAGCTCAATCTGCGATTCGATCGTGAATCCCGCACCGATCGTTAATTCAATTCTATTCTATTTTACGGCACGTAGGTGTACATTCTACTGTTTCGAATTGTATCATCGTAAATTTTTTTTCTCTTTTGAATCTCAAAGCAAATACAACAATTAACGGCTGTTTAGTTGGTCCATCTAACTTGTGTGTGGTTTTTGTTTTATTAATTAATTAATTGGTTTCAATTTTTCTCCTTCTTTGTTATCTAGTTTGTCTTCTTTTTTAATCTAATTTTTCTTTCACACCAGCGATCATACTTCGTTTTGGTTTCAATTTTGTTTCGATGAGTTCTAACGCGAATCAATTTTTTTGTCGCTTACAACGCAGGTGTAAACTGGTCGGTATAAAATCATTGGCAGCTGTGCAAAGTCGGATCCGTCGTACACTTGCCCAAGTAGAAATTCCGGCCCGATGTAACTGCCACCCTCTACGTGATCGGCAGCAACTTCTGTGGATTGAAAAAAAATAGTTATAATAATGAAGGACAAACGTGTTTTTACAAATGAAATTATCGACATTCTCATATTGTTCTGGAAAAGTTGGGCTTGCGAGTGAAACTATGTCAAACTATAAGTCAACACACGTCTACACTCACCGTACTTGATTTGCGGCTGCTTGGTAATGTTTGGTATTCTGAAAGGAACTGTTGCTACCGTGATGGGAAAATGCATCTGCATATCTTCTCCGGATTTTTCTAATTGAACACTGACCTAAAAACCGAAATCCCATTGTTTTTACTCATTCGAGGTTAATATTATTGAATACAAAACAATTTTGATATGATGATTCTTCACAGAATCATCGTTGTTACCTTGAGAACATAGTAGATCTTAATTAAACGACTAACACCAACGAGAGTAGGCGGACAAACAGGGAGTATCATTTTTTTTGAAGAGTCCCACTTCGTTGCCAGGCCGGGTGGGATTGGCTCGCCTTTGTGCTCGAGAACGATCTTTTGTATTTCTTTGTTGGCGCCCAGGACTCCTCGTTCAATGGAGAATTCGACATACTAAAAAGAAAAGAAAAATGAAAGAATATTTTGTACATTCAAAATAATTGGCACTCAAACATGCAAATTTTGTTTTTTATTTTAATAGTGACAAAACAAATCGTTAAAATCACCTGTGTCAATTTGACGTTAAGCGAAGCTTTTTCCAAGCCTCGGTTGTCTATTGCTGCTTTCAACTTGATGCTCTCGCCACAAACGTAAGCTGTCCTCTCCAACTGGGCGCTCAATTCCACTGGGTTACGACGACAGCAAAAACAACAAGAGGTGTGGATCTCCGTTCCAATCATTGGTTTCTGCAAATCACGAACACATCAAAATGAAAAAAAGTGATTTGATTTAATTTAAAATTATTCGGAAATCCATTTTTGAAAATTAATTTTTAAAAGTCTACTTTTTTTAAATTAGCATACTGATTTACCAAATACTGTTCATCCATGCAGTCTATGTGTGGACCAATGAGAGTAAAATACTTTAGTCCTTGGGGTGGACTTGCGTAAGGCCTGTCGACTGTTGCTTTGACGAAATAACGTATGTAACCAGTGCGGGATTCGAAACTACACGGTAATGCACTTTCAGGTAAATTAAAGGTAAACGGAAACTGGTGTTTACCGCGGGGTAAAATCGGAATCGGTCCTTCTGAAGAGTCTAAAAACACATGAAAAATTAACATAAAAATTTGACTGTGACTGTGATTAATAATTGTGATTAATAATTAAAAAAGTGTTTGTGATAAAAAAGATTACCATGTCCCCAAACAACCATCCGTTCATCGATGAAATACTGATCATCTTTGACATTACGACGATCACCACTGACCATAATTTTCCACTCGGCATGAGCTTGACCGCGACATGATATTCTCATAGCTGAAAGAAGAAAAGAAATCAAAATATGAGGTTTGTCACTCCGAAAAATATCACAGAACGGAGAAATGAAAAGGAAATAATATTACTGACCAGGTCAAACAAAGATAATCCCAGGCACGATTACACATAACATAACTCATATGATTTGGCGAAAGAAATTGTGCAAGCAAACCATCCAATAATCTTGAAAATAAAAATCAAATTAAATCCACAAATCATAATTTTGTCAGTCGGTTAAAACAATTAGAACTGAAATTGCAAACAACAGCAATATGATAACAAACATAAAAAAAACAAAATAGATCATCATCCGTGAATCTTACATCGTAATTTGAAATTTTCAGTGGTGTGTAGCATGACATGTCCACGTATGACCTCGCCCGCGTAATAAACATCTTTCTCCAACTTGATGTCGAACTCGCTAATGTTGTCCATCGTTCGCACTCGAAATCCAATTATCTGAGTGTTTTATCTACACAACGCAATTCAGCATCCCTTTTCAAACAAAACCCTGTACGGAATAAATAAGGAAACAAACTTCTTGTATTGTTTTTTTTTTGTTTGACACTGTAGGAAAAAAAATTGTCATGTAAATAGCACCTGACAATCGCGACCTCAATTGGAAGGATTGAAGTGGATTCCATTTAACAGCAACGATCAACGGGGATGACAGTTCGGTGCAAGAAAGCACAGGCCATGATGTGTGATTGTTGTGATGCGCGGCGGAGCTTTTGAAGATAACAAACTGAACGCTGCAAAACACGATGATTAGATTTTGTGCAGTCGAGTTGGCGAGAGAGATCTCTTGGAGTGCGATGCGTACTTTTATGTTACATCTTACACCTCTGAAACTAACCGAACAATTCCGGTGTGCGAGCTACGCGATTGGAAACGAGATTATTTCAGCGGATTATCTCAGAGATGTTGCTGCAGATGGCGCTGCGAATAATAAATGAAAAACGCGCCTTTTGAAAGAGAGAGAAGAACGAACAGTCGTTTCCGGAGTATAAAAGACGACCACGAGGGCATATTTTTTCTCATTTCCAAACGTCTTTTGTTGTCTTCAGATTCTTTGAGTTTGTGATAATTTTTGTATTTATATACAAGTCGAATAAGTAAACAGATGTGTTAATAAATGACAGGTAAGATTTCAACTCTCATAATTTTTTATTACCTGGAAACATTTTTTTTACAATTTCATTTGAACACCTTTCGCAAGAATATTTGAAATATTTGTTAACCATTTTTAAATGATTCAATTTAATTTATTTTAAAATACTTATTGAAGGTATTTTTTTGATATTTTAAAATTTATTTATATATTTCTTTTTGATTGTAGAAAAACGTGGCGGCCACAACGGAGTTGAAATGAAGGTTTTGCATCATTTATTGATTTGTAATTTCGATGAGAGGGGTTGCTGGATTAAATTTCCCAGCTGAGAAGGTAAGGTTTTAAAATATTAAATAATGAATATTTCTGACAGATTTGATAAATGAATCTTATTTTAGAATTCAGAACGTGAGGTTTTTTTCTGGAATGGCTGTGGAAGGTTTCCTATGGAGGAAAGGAAAACATCAATATACGCCAATAGACTATGAAGCGTGATGGCTACCCTTGTACTGGAGCCCCAATTTACTTTGAACAAAAATGAACTTTTTAACTGGAAACTATTTCAATAAAAATCTTCAACTGAATTGAATATTATTTGTTCTCTTTATTGATATATACTTTTTTTATTTACCTCCAACTCCAATTTTCTTTGAAAAATATTTTTTTTATTCATTTATTTCTTTTTTTATATATAAAAAGACATGTTTTTGAATTGAAACAAAATTTTTGAGTAAGAACAACAGTTTCAGTGAAAATTGTATTATTATTTTTAATACTTTCATTTACAACAATAATATAATAATGAATGGTAAAATGATAATAATAATATTACAAAATAATTATGACAATGATGTGATATTTAACAATAATCATAATTATAATAATAGTTAATGTCAATAAAATACAGGAACACTTTTTTTTAATGTTGGCAATGATGAAATTATTTTAAGATGTGTTTAGTTGCAACTAAAATTTTGTTTCGCAGAATCTCTGGAGCAAATTGATTAATAAATTAGCCAGAAATTGATAGATTATTCGTAAGCTTGAAAACGTTTGTAAATGAACGAAATTCCTATCCTAAATCGAATTTTGATATTGATGAATAAGTAAAAATTATCATACAAATTCACAGTTGCTACTAAACACATCTTACATTCTCAATAGAATTGACAAAGTAGTAAACGCATCCGCGTTAAAATTTAAATTGTTGTCAAATTGTTGCGGCGAAAAAGCACTTGATTATTTCTCGCTCAATTTATTAACCTACTATAATAATTGTATTGTGTTCGTTAATGCGTACTTTTTACACTCTCACCAGGTCTTCGTATTATTTACAAAATATCTTAAATATTTATTGCATATCGCGAAATGTTCACGACTTTACATTACGTATATAAAAACTATCGCAAAATCATTGTCTATTGCTGTTATGAACAATCGCGTATTACATGTACGAATTCAGTGATTATAATTCTTTTCCGCGTCATGTTTTTTTTTTTTTTTATTTTGTTTTGTTTTTTTTTTTTTTTTTTTTTTTTTTTTTTTTTTTTCGTTACATGACACCGAGAAATGATAAGTGATATGGTTTGCCGACGGTTTTTCATTTCTTGATAAGTAAACCCTCTAATTTGTTCAGACTGAATAAGTAAATGTTTGAAATGCCTTGGGCTTAGTCGAACCTTACTGCACTAAAAAGGCACAATTTTCCGCACCGGTTAAAACGTTGTTACAATGTTGTGTGATCTTGGTTGAATTCGCGGGTACGAATTTGTACGTCCAAAAAATGTCACTTTAATTTTACAAGTGCCTTTTATACATAGGCCTATTTTTGTAATCACAATCCAAACAACTCGCGGCTACTTTGCGTTACAACAAAAATTCAATTTGTTTTTATTAAAAAAATGAACATTCAATCGCTATGAAGATATACATTTTTCGACTGATTGAAATAGCGCGAATAAAAAAATTTCGTGATGCGTTTGGGTTGGATAAATCGAGTTGATTTTTGTGAACCATCTGTAATTTCAATTCCTATTTCTTGTTATTGAAACAGCTGAGAAATTGATAGAATTAAATAATAAAATGACACATTTATCCATCGCTAATTAATTGTAAATATGTTTGGCATATTGCGTGAGATTGTATATTACAATGGTTTGCGGCACGTTTTATCGCTTACATATTTGTCATTCCAATATTTTGTTCCAACGTTTCGATTACTCAAAATCATGACAATTTTTATGTCGTTCTTATTTTCAGATGAAAAAATTGTCAGTGGGATAAAATGAAAATTTAATAAATAACCCGAAGGTCAAAATGTTTTCTCATATTTCATACTATTTATATTATTTTTCATTATTATTTATATAAATTTGATTTTAATTAGAGTTCTTTAAGGCGCGCATCTACTCTGATGTTTTACAATGAAAAAAAGAGAACAATTTTTTCAAATTTAAATTTCATTATATTTTCCATCTGTCGGTGCAGATTATTGTAAAAATTGTCATGATTGATTTTGAATTTAAAAGTTCAACTTTTCGAACATCTTTAAGTAGGCACAATTTTGAACGATTTTTTAGGCCATTCTTAATTACTGAAACGTTCGTTGAAATGTACAAAAATGTCTATCATATTTACAAACTCATGAGTTTAAATGTTTCAAACTCTATAACTTGCATTATTCAATTTGCTTCGTTGTTAAATGCAATGATTAAATAATAATAAGAAAAATGAAAAATACAAAACAGCTGCCCGAAAACTGATGCAATGATCGTCTCAAAAAGAAGAATAAAAAGATTACAGTCTCATGTCACAATCTTCATGAACATCTCTATACACGTTTCTCACTTTCGTTGTCGTCAGTCGCTAGTTTTATAATTGAGTTTTAAAATTTTGATGCGTTTGTTGTACTGAAAGTCAGAGAAAAATGCCTCGCCGTGTGTAATGCACTACTGAGTTTCATAAAAAAGTTAAAATATCCACCACGAAAATATTTGTCTTTATTTTCTTTGTTTCGATCAGCGTCAATGAAAAGTCTTCATTTTTTTCGTTTATAAACAACGTTATTAATTACAAAATGGATGTTTCGCTCCAACTTTGTAAGCTGCTTCGCTTAACGTACTTATCTGATGAAATACATTTCACTCCATTGTTTTAACTTGTGCCATAACTTTGCCTTCCCACAAAGGCAAAATGTCCGAGTCATCTGTTATTTCTTCCTGAATGACTTTGACGTCCAAATCTTCGCATTCCGTTTTGAAAAAATAACTGCAAACAAAAAAATCACGTTAGATTCAACGTCAACCATTTGCCAAGAAAATATCAAATGTTTTTTGACACTCACCGATAACTGCCTTTCTTAGGAAGATATTCCTTGAATTGTTTAAGTGTAACATTGTGACCAGGAATTCTCGTTCTGTACGGGAATTGTTCATCACAAAAATTGAACACAACAACGGTGAAATCGTCCAACTTTGCTTTCCTTAATGTAGATTGATTGGATTGTGCATTAGGGTATTTCCTACTGTTACCCCGAGCCTCAGATCTTTTATCTTCCTCCAACCTTTGTACAGCCTCTACCAATTGTGATGACTGAAGAAAAATCATTTTTAAAACATGAATGAATTTAGTCTGATAATGTTTGATCAGGCATGACCAGACATGGAACTGTTTTTTTCACAGAAATTAAAAAAATGACCCTTTTCGTTTTTCAACTTACAAGATGTGCTGGTTGAATAGAAGGCAGCCCAGACATGCCAACCATCGGTTGGTTGGACATGCACAAGTTTTCCCTAGTTGCCCTTTCCAAGGAACCGCTTCGCGAACCGTACTTTTTGCCATGGCGACTGTGTCTTAGCTCCATCTTCTTCATATCAGATTCCTTGAAGCGCGCGACCAAGCGACTATCTTTATTTACATTGATTGATGTCGCGTCGCTAACCACGCTGACCCCGCTGTCCGTTAATTCAGTCATCGACTTCTTCGTCGCACTCCTCCTTATCATATCGGACCGTCGGAATCGCGGATCATGACCTGAAATAGAATAAGAAATAAAAATAAAAATGAAACCATCAAATTCATCATCATCTAAAAACAAGATGTTATTTTTCATTACTTCATTTCTCTCAAGAGCCATGTAATGGTGGGAGGATTCTATTGTTTGTTCTGAATCGAAACGTCTGACGCTGCGAATAAGGGTTGATATTCAGGGGCGTGGCTTGGCGAAAAATGGCCGTCGCGAACATTGAACAGGGGTGGAAAATAAAATGCAACGAAACCGAGAGAATTACAAACAAAATCATTTACTTCAGGGTACAAACATTTGTGTTTTCTTACAAATACTGTGGATAATCGAACATTTAAATCGTTGAAAGATTTATTGCAGAATTTAATTAATAAAGGATATAATTGCAAACAATTTTATCGTAACGTTGGGGTGCATAGAATTTAATTTTGAATGACAACCGTATTCATAACTGAAAATGTATTAAACGAAGTCAATATAATATTATTAATACAGTTTACCTGTAACTCTCGCGGGGTAAAGGAGTACTGAGTTTTTGTCTTCTAACGAAAGAAGAACTGCAGAATCAAAAGGACTCGGAATCATTAAATAATTTGATTATTGAGTATAAATTGGATTTACAAAAAGGAACACGATGTCTTATGAATTTAATTTCATATTTTTCAATTTTTTATTCAATTTTTTTTATAACGAACAAGTAAATTGGTGTTTTTAAATTTCATGTTTTTAAACACCGAAAAGTAAACCTGAATAAATATAAGTATTATTTTAATTCTGTTTCTACATTCTTCATCGTCTATCTAGAACGTCAAACTGTGTTTATTCCGACCCTTCAATTAAAAATAACACCCATCGAAATCACGCGGTTACTGTCTTTTATAAACTCATTATTTCTTATATTTTTAATTCTTTTACTCAAACTAGTTTAAAGCCTCTAACTGACATATTGAAGTTGAATGATAAAAGAAAAATGAAATCATGAAAATTTCCAGCCTTTTTTGCACTGCATTACACAGCCATTCTGAAAGGGTTCTATAAAAAAACCTACCTTGCGAGTACAAGTCCTGTTTATGGAGGGAATCAGCGTAATCGGATGGCACGGATTTGGATTTCGGCAGGTACGAGCTGAGCGAGCTCATCGAACTGGCCATGGGGAAGTCGCTCTCCGGAAAGTCGTGAATATTGCCGCTATCAACGGAGAAGGTCGAAAAGACATCCTTATCCTTTTTCCTCATATCCTTGTAGGTTCGCGAGCAATAATGCTGGGTGGATCGTTTCTTGTCCGGCGAGTGAGGTCTCGGTGACGCCCCGCCCGGAGTCCTCGAGGGTGTCAGATCCGACCAGACCCTGGACACATGCTGGTCGAGGATCGCCTGGTCGTTGTCGTCATCGACCATCATCTTGTACCTGATCGCGTCCGGCAAACTTTTCGCCAGACCGCCGCCAGCCGAAAAGCCTGAGGCATCGTTGGGGCCTGGGGGGTCCCCGAGGTCGCATTCCAGGGTGGCTTTCAGTTTGTTCTCAAGTTCCCGTTCCTTCTGCACGAGCTCGAGTTTCCTTTTAAGAACCTCGGCGAACTTCTCGACGTCCACTGGCGCGGTTTGCTCGCGGCTCACTCGCTGCGTTCTGGGGATGAAGGTGTGGTGCGACAGCGGGTCTCGGTTCATGATGTCCTTGAACGACTTGTGCGGTCGAACGCTATGCTGTTTCTTGCGACGCCTCTCTCCCGACGATGATGTACCGTCCCTGTATTAATCAGTTGATTGATCAAATTAATTTCCCTGTTTAACCCGTTTGCTTCAAATAACCCCGCAGTCATTGTCAATAATTTTTCAATTGAAAGTAAAACCGTTGAAAAGAAATCTCTTGAAAAAATAAACTAAGATGGAGATATAAAACGTATATCATTTTATGAATGAAGCCGTAAAATTAGTGGATGAACAAAAAAAAATTCAAAGCAAATAATGTGACGAACTGTTTTTTTAAATAAGCAACTTGTTAGTACAATTTTCATTGTGTTAACTTAAGCCTGAGAATGGTACGACCAGTGGACCTAAAAAAAGCGGTTAGTAAAACATAAAATGACGTGAACTTACATGGGAAAATCTGCCATAGACATACTATCCGTTTCGGTACGCGCATCGCTGCTCAAGCTTTGTAACTCGGAATCTTGTCTGGACACCGCGTTGTACGGACAATATTGTGTGTGTATTTTCGAAAGCCGATAAGGACTAATTCCTTGCTGTATGTATCCATGTATACTATGTGAAATGCACGCAAAACGCCAAACAGAAAACAAACAGAAAGAAAACGAAATTAAAATCAAACAAATGATAAAAAACTTTTTTTTTTCAAAATTACAAACGAACAAACAGAAATGAAGATATTACAAAAAAAGGAGAGATAAACATTAAAAAACACCTTCAAACAATGGTGTGCGTGATAAAAACATAGACGAAATGAATTTGCACAGGTGAATAAAATTTTAATAACAACATTGAATACGTTTGGGACATTGAAAACAAATCCCAACAGAACGAACAATGATCGTGCTTGGATTTGTAAAGCGCATACAAACATGATTCGTTATTATTAATAAAAAAATGAAATATGTTTGAAAAAAATCAAACTAACCCAGGGTAGGCCTCGAATTTTGGCAGATCATGTTTGGCTCGGGTAAGCTGCGTAGCCATGAGCATATCTTTGGTAAGGCGCAATTCGCTCTTAGACTCAGCTGGTGTGTCGCCGCTGGCCGGGTGAGAGTATGCCGCTGAGGTCGGCGCGACCGCATGGCTGCTCACGTACTCGGTGTCCTCCTGCACCGTGGGCAGCAGACTCGCGCCGCACGAAACCGAGAGCTCACGACTACCCAGGCCCGAGCTTGGACAGCCGTCGCCGGTCGACGACGAGGAGGACGACGCCGAGGACAGCAGTGACTCGGCATTCTGACAGGATTTCACGTACTTGAGATACCTCTCGGACTGCAGGAAGTTGGGGTATATTGTCTCGCTCATGAACTGCTCGACCTCCACCTGGACGGCATCCAGCGCCTTGATGTCTCGCCAATCTTCTTCTATTCTTCTGATTGCTTCTCGTCGCGTTGTTTCTGATATCTTCAAATTTTGATTGCGCAAAAATCTAAAACAAAATTCCAACACCAACCGAAAAATTAGTAATAAAATAAAATGAAAATAAAAAGAGGTACAAGACAGATTGTAAAATTTGGTTTTCGTTATTGAATTGACGTTGGTTACTTTTTCTTGATGGATCCGACGACTTTTTGAATTTCCTCCGGATCCTTGTAGACCTTGAGTCCTTCGCAGACAAACCAAAAATCGAGTGGGTTCGCTTGCTTCCATCCCTCCTCGATCAAATACTGTTTGAAAAGTTCGGCACCTTTGGAATCCTGCAGCAGTGAGTGAAGATTCTTCGCCCACTGCAGGCAAGTCGGTGGCGAGTCGCCTTCCATGGTGATGATATCGCTGCTGCGACCCTCCGGCTCGAATCCCAAGGGTGCTGCCGAATCATGGTACGAACCGGAGCCTTTAGGATTTGCGAGCGATGAACGCCTCGGGGTCAGAGCTGGACTTTCTGAACGCACGAGTCGGCAGTTCTGACCTTCTGTCTCCTCTCCTGCAACATTTGTTTGCAAAAATTCCAAAATCAAACTTTCTCAACTAAAATTTTATTTTTAATTCTTCCACCGAAAGATAAATGAAAGCAATGAGGTTTTGCAAGAGCAGGGTTTGAAATGTAGGGATAGTTTTTGGATGAATCAAGACATTTATATGAAACTGGGCGATTTAATAGAGCGATTGTGTATTGATGAAAAGAATAGTTTAGAGGATCGTTATGAAAGGGAAGAAAAGAAATTTGAAGGAAATAAGAGAGGGGGCTGCGATTATAAGCGCTCGTCATAATTCTGTTCATTGGCCCGTCAAATGCACCGAGGCAGAGAGCGGGCCTGACGGAAAAATAAAAATTAATATACCGGGCACGGGAGGCCTGGGAGAGTTTTCGTTGAAACACCGGCCATCGCTCTGATGAGGTACGCTCATCCTATCTATCCTGGCTTTTCTTCTGCACTACTTTCCAGTCTATATTGAACCTCAGTGCACGTCGCCGTCTAGTGAACATGGCTAACCCAAACCTGCAACACAAATTTATCAAACGTCCTTTTTTATTCATTTATTCAAAACCGTTTGTGAAATCAAAAAACCAACTGTGAACTTGAACAAAATTCAGTTTTCAGTGACTGTGAAATGTTTGAACATCAATTTGGTTTTCAAAAAGTGAAGTGAGTGTTTCGTTTGGACCTTCGTTTGTGAAAATTGAACTCAATTTTTGAATCCAAAAGTTTAATAAATAACTCGTCTACAAAAATTAAGACTCGTTTTAATTTTGATTACGGTTTTAGTTCTAATTGTGCTGTTTATTTTAAACGCCCTTGTTTTTAATCCAAAAATTTAATCAATCATTTGTCTCACCGAACTTTCAGACTTATTTTAATTTCGGTTTTAGTTTCAGTTTTGATAAGTTGTGAAAATTTGCAAATATTGATTTTTTCATTTTTTTTATTTTAACTGAAAGTTTATGGTGATGATTTTTTGCTCCTGAGAATGATGAAAGAAAACATATATTTTGCAACGAACAAGAGATCGGGGGGATCAATAATGCTGAATTTTTGTTGACAAATTATGAATATGAAAAGAGATTGGAAAAAATATTCGGTGGCGAATATTGAGGGCGTCGGACGCCACCATTGCGTTGATAATGGGCATGCTCACTTTGCATGCAGTTGATTTAACTGGGGTTTGGGTTGCACGAACCCCTATTGGTGGAAATCAAAGCCGACTTAACTTCCAGCCATTTAGGGTGACTCTGAATCGAAGGCGGAGCTTACGAGTACCATCTCGAGTAGTTCCGCCTCTGATTCTTGTTGCGTACAAAAAATTGCATTCGTGCTGCGATTTCGGGATTTATTCAAAGGGGTATGAACAATTAATAATTTTCAAGCCAGTTTTAAAATTAATAAAAGGTACTAATTAATCATCTTGAGTACGTATTTTGATTCAATTAAATTTCAACAGCTTCCATTTTTCGCACTTGCTATTTTGAAATGTCAAAGTTAATAAAAAAAATAAAACAAATTACATCTCAATGAACATTCTATTGAAAAAAAAGAATTGAAAGAAAAATTGGAACCGAAAGTCTGACTTGATATCAAAAATTTGAAAATGAATTTTTTACTGATAAATTTTGCGAAAAATAAGTAAACAAAAAAATGAAGTTAAATGGGCATAATTTTTATTTAAAAAATAAAGTTCAAGTTTTGTTTAGTTTTTATAGACATCAAAATATTCTGCGCGATACCGCGAAGTACGGCTTTTTTACATAAAAATTGATACGTTAATGAAAGGAATTTCGAAAGTGAAAGAAAATGAAAACCCGAAAATTCCAGTTTGAATCGCTACTAGTTTTTTCTAAATTTGCAAAAAAATCATTTTGCTAATGGCTTTTATTTAGCGAACAACTAACACACTTGTCGGCATGCTCGCCGTGCGTTGACGTCGCTCGGTTTCGCAGCAAGATGAAATTTTCAGTTATAAACTAATTTTTACAAAAAATATTAAACAAAACATAATTCCAAAAACGAGATCAATATTTTCTCAAAAAAATCATAACTATTTATGGATATTTAATAGTTTTCCCCATAACTTCTTGTGAAAACTGACGAAAAATGTCTCTCATTCAAATCACAAAAATTGAATGAAAAATACACAAAAAATGGTAAAATTTGTTTTCACTGCAAATTTTGTTGCAAAAAAACTGTGCCAGATAAAAAGAACTTTTTCATCCGTCATCACAAGTCATTGTCCAACGAAATCATATCAGACAAATAAATAAAACCACAGTTTGTTCCTTCAGTGAAACCTGGCCTGAGTAAATGGCTCAGAATTTCCATTCACAATTTTCCTCTTCAAAAAAACAATAATTCATTTCTGCAACCATTTCCTCATTTTTCATCAACCGACGCTCCTTTTTAATATTCTGTTTAAATGTTCTAATTTTTTCTTCTGCGACGCGTACAAATTTCATTAATTATATATCAAAGTTTGCGGTTCTTTGGCACCAAGTTTCGGGTTGGATCAAAATCATAATTGCAAGATTTAATAAAAGTCGGGATTTCCCCCATGGACCGTGGGTGATCAATACAATCGCGGTCTGAGTCATTATCCATTCGGGAGAGGAACAAAATTTGGTTTTAAGAATACAGAGGGTGGAGCAATCGCGTATGAAGAATCGCACAACTAGGTACTGCTGGCTGTCTGCGCATTCAGATGCTTCATGTTGGAACCCTATTGGTCTGCAGACTATTCTTTTGTATGGTATTGATCGGCAAACAAAATAACAACAACATGAAGATTCCCTTAGGTTGAACAAAAAAATTAATTCCACAAATTCGAGTTATTATAATCCAACCCGAACTTATGACCCTAAGTAAATACCAATTCTTGGACAGCTCTCTTCGTATTCGCTAACAGAACTCAAAATCAAAAGATTTTCGTTCATCCAAATTGTGTTTTACAACTAAAAAAATTAAAGATCCAACTAAAAAATAAATTTTGCAAAAAAAATTTGCACTAAACATACTTTTCTTTCCGACGTATGAAATTTGATCACAATTTTTTTCAACTTGGAAATGTTTTTTACAGAATGATTTTTTTTTTTACTTTGTTTTAAACAATTTTGAACCTAAACCACAACTATAAGGGGTGAATGAAAAAAAGTGATCTAAAACAAAGCACAGTTAGTAATACGATCTCTGAAAAAAGGCGAGTACTCGCAATGAAAGAATCGTGATGAAAAGAAATATGAAATGAAAAGCTGTCATAACGCATTATTTCACATGGTAGCAGCGTACCTGGGTTAGGGACGGGATGTGCCATGTGGAACATTGTGAAGACCGACCCTGGAACCACTTGAAACTCGCCGATCAGAAACTTAGAAATCGACAATTTTTGCGCGCGAAATCGTTTGCTATCGGCCGGATATTGGCTCGAGGGCATCAACTGAACGACTGGTATCGAACTGAGCAGAGTTGAGTCCTGGACAGGACGGAGCCGGGATTGATAGGGCGCGCAAGACTTGAAGGAGGGGAGCAATCGGCATTCCGCTTGCTCTACATGTATACATCAGTCAGAAGTTGAGACAATGGTTGAAAAAATAGAAGAGATATCCCTCAGGAACCAAATCAATGCCTCGAGTGTGCGCTCTGGGTAAATTTTGTGCTCCGAATTATGGCTCTCCTAATTTTCGCACAGACTGAGCTATCAGATGTAACTGTCTGTTTTGTAGTACACTTTCTAATACACAATTTGTTTTTTCTAATCAATTTGTTATATTTTTTTCATGGCGTTTCTGAGTTTGTTCTACAAAATATTTTTCTAATTTTTCATATTCCAAGCTGTATATATTTCAAAAGTGTACCATACATCATAGAAAAAGTGTACTAATATTCCGTTCATGCTTTCCTCTGTCTTTTTATCTCAATTTTGTAACTTTTATTCACTTGTTCATTTATTCATATATTAATTTATTTGTATCGTAAATCCAACAGTCATTAAGACCGATAACAAGAAAATTAAGAAATCCATTTTTGTAATACAAACGTGAGAACAAATGAAAATAGATTTCGACATCAACTCGATCGTTAGATTAGAGTTTTGATCGAATCCACAAGATCACAATTGCTCAATTCATCAGTTACGTTCAACATTTTGTTGCAATGTTGAAAATTGTAAGTGCTCTTGAGGTCCTGATCTCTCAAACTAAAATAATTAAAAAGCATAAAACGATTAGTTTTTTTTTAATGAACATTTTTTATAATCAAGAAGTTTAATCTCAAACATGAAAGAAAATTAAAACTTAGTAATATATAAATTATATAATTTTTTATTGAATAATATTGTTTCAGTGTGGATATACTTAATGATAGGAAAACATTTTAAATATTCAAGATGTCTTATTGAAAGGTGCAAATTCTATTTTGTAACAATTTTTGAAAATCAACATTTCTCTATGTGATCTTGATAACTTTCAAAAAATGTCTGTACACAATTAAACTATAAACAACATCAAATATCAATAATTCAAGATAATATCAGACCGTAATTATCATGTAGAAAAAGAAAAACAAACAAAGCTTTTTTTTGGAGATAAATTCGAGATAAAGAAACATAAACAAGAACTACTCCCGTTTATTTCTAAACGGCAGTTCATACATTCTAAAACATTCTCATCAAAAAAATGTTTACATTTTTGTTTACATCTTGTCTTGATAAAAAAAACCCATAAAACGTTAGATGTAAATAACAACTAGTTTTGCTCTTTACCAATGTTTACAAACCTAATATTCTTATTCCCTTTCAACAGGATGGCTTGACAATTATCATCTGAGAACCAGCCGGACCTCATTGTTCTGTACCAAAGTTTGTTTACAACTGGTGTCTGTCCGAGGTGTCATCTCGTGTGTCCCTCAGCGACGTCCTAACCTCCACCGATATCTCATCGGATCTTGAATTTCACCTCTGGACAACGACAAACATTTGGCGTCGCTCAAATCTAATCTCCCCGGTCGTGTCTAGCAATGTTCTCAGCTTTATTTACACGGTTAACAAGTAACTTTACAAAAAAAAGCAACAGTTAAGATAATGACAATGTGTACCTATGTAACCTAACCTACAAATCTTAATCACGCCCTTTGAGTATTGTCGCAGCATCCCTTGTTTCCGAGCGGTTCAACGGTTTCTAAAGCTTCGTCGTGATTGGCTCGCGCATTCTCTCGGCGCAATCTGGGGAATATCGTCATCAAACGCGGACAAAATTTCATCCATTGACGTTTTTTGGCAAAAACAAACACACAAAAGTCAAGTGTCATTATCATCTCATTGTTTACATCATTTTATTTTGTTTACATTTTTTTTAGTGTTTACAATTTCTCGAGAAAGGTTTCGAGTTTTTTTTCTCTCCTCGGGCTCGAACGGAAACGAGTTGGCATTCCTGAAGGGTTACTAGACAGTTTATGGGGTGACTCAGGAAAGTGGAATTAGAAGCGACGTTGTCGGATCGTCACAGAAGGGTTCGCATTGTTTACAAAAGTTGAATAAAAAATCAACCCTCTCAGAAGGTTGTTTACATCTCCAAGAAGATGAAAATGTAAACAAACAGAAAACAAAATGTTTATTTGAAGATGATATATTTTTTCAAATTTGCAATATTAAAAAAAAGTGTTAATGAACAACTTATCATTTCGCTTTTGGTTTCAGATCAATAAACCCTGTGATGTAAAATTAAAGTGGTTTGAAGACTAAGCTTATTTCGAAGAGAAAGAAAGAGAGGGCAAATCAAAACGTGCTTATTACAATTAATGCATTGCGATTAAGCGTGAATGCGACATGAATGCAAAAGCGGACACCTCTGTTTGGGTTATCCGTGCACATACTCACAGAGATAACATTTGAATATGCTTACACGTTTAAAGAAAAGCCAGCCAAGATGAAAACGCGGAAGAGAGACGGACAGAGAGGCGAGAGAAGTAATTTTAATTTGCATCTTACACTTTTAGCATGCTTCGCACACGTTTTATATTTGCTTAATGATGCCCAGCATTTTAATTATATCCAATGGCTTTTTCGTGAGAATTTTCATTCAAATCTCTCTTTCTTTCAGGAGCGTGTTTCATTCAATGGGCATCTTTTCACTTTCCTTTTTTTCCCCTTTTTATTAAAAACATTTTTTTTGCAATTTCCCTTCTTTCATTTTTAATATAAACATTTGAACAGAACAGTATTTAAATATTATTTTTTGAAATTTCATCTGTTTTTAAACAACAGGGTTTTTCATGCATGGAGATGATAAATTTTTATTATTTTTTTTTACTTGCCGGAAAAAAATTTGATTTCAGGTTGGATGGAAGAAAAGGTTGAATGTAGCATGAACGTGAGCTCAGTCATATGAAAACTGAGATATAAGGAATCAACCACTTGTGATAATGCGAAGGTGCGAAGCTGATATTGGAATCAAATACCACCTAAAAATACCGCTATCACTGGCACGTGAATTTAATAGTCGACGAAGCAAAAAGCAGCCGACCGAAAAGATGCCTCGAGACATTTCCATAGAAATGCTCGGGCATGCAGAGATATGAATTTTAAAATCTATTTCTTGCGTGGAGCCGTCAGACAATTTAATGACCGCATCCTCGTAGTTGTTTTTTTTTCTCTTAATTCCAACAAAAAAAAGTATTTAAATAAAAACAAAACACAAAATGAAGCCGACGTTGGAGTAAACAAATTCTCTGCATGAGAGCAAATATAAAAAGGAGAAAATTAACATCAATCACATTAGTTAGAATACGTTGGAAAGTTTTTTTTTATTCTTTTGCTCCATCTGAAAAGCTTCGGAGATAATAATAATTTTTATATCTTTTCATGAGTGGAAGACCATTATATGATTTGTGTAAAAGAATCTCTTCGCCAGATGATTTTTTTAATGGCCACATTCTTGATTGAGATTGACAAATGTTTTTTATCTTTAAATGAAGTTACACTTTTTGCATTATGTTTTTTTGTAAAAACAAAAAAAATCTATTGCAAAATGTTCAACCAACATTCTTCTTTTCTAATTCCAAGTAAGGAGCAATTTATCACGCGACGTAAACAAATTTGAATGACAATTCACGCAACGTAAACGTTTGATAATTCTGTCATAAAAGTCGCGGCGACATCAAAGGCAGACGGTATTGAAAGAAATTATCACAAGAGGAAAGACCAGTTTTGAAAGTGTGGCGCGGCTCGCGCAAAGTTTAAAAGAAAAAAAACTTTTGATAACTTCTTCATTGGTCATGGATGGGGAAAAAATTGTTTTGCCATAAATAAAATTGGTATGATCGAAGACAAAAACATCAAAGCCGAGATCGGTTACGAAAACACAAGTCCGGAGGTTTTTCATGAAAATCACAAATCAGTCATTTTTCTCTGAACGTTCAAGAAAAAAAATTAAAAAATAGAAAGAAAAAAAAACAGAACAGAGTCCTTGACAAACAGACAAAAACTCAATTTTCCGGACTAATCGGCTAGGTTGCTTTGATCATTTATCCATTATGTTTTAATTTCATTTGTGATTTGCATAGAAAAAGAAAACTTTGACAGGCATAAAGGCATTTTTTTTTCTCTTTCAGGGAGTTCGATCAAAGTCCTCCCACGGAAGCTGAGTGTGTATATCTTCGGATCGACGTATCCTGGAAATCTCGGACAGAGACAGCGTGAATTGATTGCACTTGGCCATGAAATCGGACGTGAGCGCGCATGCAGCAGCGTCGGATTAACAGACGGCGACCGTTAGATGCGGCCTTAGATAAGCCGTATCCGCGGTCGATAAGTCTTCGCCGCGTAACAGCTGTGAGGCGACGACCCGAGGGGTGTCGTAGGGACTTGGCACGGCACTGGACAATTCCCGACTAAGCACACACGCTGATCCCATTCAGCGAACCCTTTCAGTTACCTTCCCTATTTTTCTTTCTTCGGCGATCTTTTCTTCCTTTATTTTTGTACATTCGCACTTGCTGCAGGGATCTTGATGTAAAATAAATTACGTTTTATCAAACATCGTGATGAAAATGCGAGACAAGTGGATTAGTTGTTGTTTGAGCAAAGTAGAAACAAAAATTCTCAGGGGTCAGTATAAAACCAAAGTCCGTTTGAGCTGAGTAGAAACTATAAAATTGGGATTGCAATTGCTAAACTTTAAATGCAAAAATTTACAATTCAAGATTCAAATTTTAAACATTAATTAACCATTTTAAAACGCATTCTTTCGTTTTTAATTTACAAACTTGCATGTGAGATTAAATATAGAAAATTATATTATTTACTGCAATTTTACATAAAACAAACTTTAAATGCAATATGTAGTTATCAAATTAGTCGAAACTCAAACTTCGAATCTTGTTCAACAATTTTGTATCTCATTTTTTAATTTACAAACTTGAATCGTTAAGAAACCGTTAGACGAAGTTAATTCGCATCATTTGTAATTCGATATTTGATCGGTAAAACTTTACCAAGAGGAAACTCAGCCTAGTCTATACCGAGACGATTTTTCCACTCAAATCGGAGTACATATTTGAACGGGAAAACTTAATTGAGCCGTTTCATCGATTACCCAAGGGATTTACAGAGCGAACTTTAAATTGGACACTGTCGTCTGGAAATCTTACTTTGTTGTAAACTGTTAATAACTGTAGTTGTAACTTCACATCCGAGTGTAATTCATTAGAAATGATATTTCCATGTAACACTTTGTGTTGGCTCCCGGCCAGACGCTCGTTTCGTCCGATCCCGCTTTGGCTTAACATGAAAACTCAAATTTCAACACTCGCAGGGTGACATTCATGCAAACTGTTCAACTCCATCTTTTTTTCTCTTCACAAACCTACAAAAAAACGAAAAAGAAAAAAACTCACACACACTAACAGACAAAAAAGAAAATCTTGAAATAAAAACTCGAATTATTAACTTTTTTTTTTCATTTCAGGTTGATACAATTGGGGATACCATTGGCGAGCTAAACTTTGACACTTTGTGGGGATCGTCGAAAACGCTGGAGACAATGCACAAAAAGCAGCGGAGCAAAAGTTGCGCAACTCTTTGAACTTAGCAAAGGCTCGTGTATACTTGAGAGGCCCGGCGATGCTCACAGAGAAAGAGAGAGAGAGAGAGTTGGGCTGTGTGATGGCGCGCACACACGTGAGTCGCAGCATGCCGAGGGATTAAAGATACTAGAGAACTGGTCCCGAGGTGGTCACAAACAGTGCATCCACTTTAAGTTGCAGCCTCTTTTTTTATTCGTCCGCTGGTTCTCTTGTCTCATCGACAAAAACAAAAGCCGAGCGTTTACCTCGAATTTTCGGCTCAATCAATGACACACACACACACACCAGGGCCCGGGTTGCGAAATTGTAATCCGCCAGTGTGTTCAGCTGGAGGGGCCCTTCACGGCGAACTTAATTGACCGGGCGCGGAAAAAAACGTGGCGCAGGAATGTGACATCGCTGAGGGCGCGCACGATCTTGTGATCGGTGATGCGAGCGCGTCGACACTAAGCCTGCGTTTCAGGGAACGATGACTATAAGCTTGAAGTCGAGAGGAACCGGCTGTTAGGCTTTCTCCTTTTATGCTGGTCCGTCTTACTCACTCGGCCGGCCCTCGCAGCCGCCGCAGCTTTCAGTGTTTTCTCCCTTGGTGTGTTTCATTCATTCGCCGGCGCGCACCGTTTATCCCGATATCCGTCTTTTGAATTTCGTTACTTTTTCCCCGTCCCGACCGAAAACCCAGTCATTTACATCCAACCGTTTACAATTTTCAAACTATAATTTCAAAACAAATAGACGAATGAAAAGAGATCTCAAAAAGAGGCTGCAGATTTGAACAAATCTGCATGAACTGAAAATATTTTTAAGATTGAGAGAAAAAAAAAACATAAAAAGTTTGAATGATTTATTTATAACAAATTAAGTTTCAATTGAAATAAGTCGTTTTGTTAAAGGGCACAAAGTGTACAGAATTTCAATGAACCAAAACAGAATTTAAGAATATAATTGATTTATCCGTGTGTACTTGATATTGTGGCAGGAGCAGATGGCAGCTGATCGAAGGTGGCGGAGACATATGGTCATCTATTTTCTGTAATGACTAAACCGTTTTTTGGTCAGTCGGTGAGATCACAGAGGGACAGGCCAGTTTCGTTGGCAACGAGAATGATTTATCTCGCCACCAGCACTTCTGAATGAAACAAAAAAGAAGAAGGAAAAACATCCCCCTCCCAGCTTGTGCGATTTATTTCGCAGAATTTGCAAAAATTGCAACGCAGTTATTCAAATCCGAAGCAAGAGAGCGAGGGAAATCAAAACGCGAGCCCATCATTTAATAGGGAATCCATCAAGGTAATTTACGGAAAGATTTGAATCATCATTATCGCGGGACTGTGTGCGTGGCCTCTGCATCACCGACACACCAGCCCCCGGTGACTAAACATATTTTTGCTTTTCCCGTGTCGGAAGCTTTCAAAGGGAAGTTACAGGACGGAAAAACAGGAAGGAGTTAGAGAAGCTAATGTATATAAATCAACTGGAACCAAAAGATATTCAACAACATTGTAAAAAATTATAAAATGTAAAATTGTAAAAAGTGTATCTTCTGTAATTTTAGATCAATAGTGTAAAATTCTCATTTGATGGTGTAATTTTACATAATCCTACACGTACATAGCATTGTGATTTAATTTAAGTATTTTTTTATCAGATCATTAGACAAAGGTCGAAAGTGAACATCGAAAGTGATGTTATTAAAAAATAAGTCACTGATTTGTAAAAAAATCACTGGGGTAGCTTTTTACCCCACTCTGTATGTGCAGAGCTAAAAGTGTAAAATGTTAGAATATGTTTTGTAAATAATTTTTCACGGTTATTTTCCAGATATTGTGCAGTGAGTTAGGTCAGAAAGTCGTTGTTAAAAGGCGAGGAAAAAATAAGCGCTGGTGATTTTTCCTCGCGTTAAAATGTAACGGCGTTTGACGAAAGGGACGACGGAATGAAAGGAAAGGAAGAGATCAAGTCGGGTCACGGTGGGCTATTGAGTCATTAAACAGAGTCATCGACAAAGGAGAACGAGACGGAAAAGAGTATAGTCGTGTAGGTAAAAGTGAGATTACCGCTGACATGTAAACGAGAAGGGGTATTTCGCTTTGATATCGCCGCCGTAGCACGCGATCGCGCGCGGCTACTATCATCATTTCCCGCGTACGCATTTGTGAAAAAATGCACCGGCGACAGATCCGCGCGCACCACGACTTTTCCAACAATGCGGGAGGATGCGCGCCGCGACAGAATAATTAGCCCTTTTACGTCTCGCTCGAGGCGAGCGCCAAGTATTATTGAGATCACAAAGAACACAGGATACTTTTCGTTCCTTTGTTGTTTCGATTATTTTTATTGCCAACCGAGAGAGGCTTGTCCCTTATTTTGTCATTGCTCTTTTTCACCTTTCACTTTTCATCTTCGTATTTGTATACATTTTCCATTCTCTCTTGAACCTTCCTCATAACTTTTATTTTCAAAAAAAAAAAAAACCAAAAACAAAAGAAGGAACAATAAATAATCATTCACCAAAATGTAAACACAAAGAAAAAAATTACAAAAATAACAAAGCAAAAACAAAAGAGGGAAAAATTATGATTGTTTATGAGAATGTGAAGAAAAAGTGAACATAAAAAGCATCGCAAAAACATAGAGACAATTTGAATGGAACGAATTAAAGTATCGAGAAAGGAGGAGAAGAAAATGTTGAACGATTAAATTTTATTAGTTGAGCAGATTATTTTTTATTGAAAGAGTTAAAGATTTGATAGAGGAGGTCCACAAAAGTGGCGATATAGAGAAGTGGAAAAAGGCAATAACGGAACGAATCACGTCGAGGACACCAACTGAACTTCAAAGGAGTCTTTGATGATTTCCGCTGCTGTTGCTGGCATTGCGAGATCTTGATAAGCCGGCATTATATATGTCGGTAGTGTGGTGGTGCTATCCTACGCAGCGCGGTATCATATTGTATGGCCAAACCAGTTTTCGTTCGAGAGCGCATCGCGTAATTAAATACAACGTCAGAACGAGCGCCTCTTTCTTTCTCTCTCGCGTGGGGACAACGCCCCGGCTACAGTATTGTCTCGCACTTTTGACGCGCGCGCCTTTTTTTCGTCGCGCAACATGTGCGCGCGCGCCCCCGCGGGCGCTCACGCGACAATCAAATTGTGTTACGTTACCTGAAACGTTTCAACTTGCGAATTGTCCAATTAAAAATACCTTAACGACAACGTTGTTCCATCTTTTATATCCCAAGGCTAATTTTGGTTGACATTTTTCAACAGTCTCTCAAGGTCATTATTATTTTGAAGTTTTAAAAAGTCAAAACGAATAACCTTTAAGGTCATTCATCTTTTTGACAATGGAAAATAAAAGTAAAGTTAGTTTGTACTTTGAAGGACAGTTTTGTTTATACCTGAAAGTTTAGTTTAAAGGTCATTAATGTTAACATTTTTTACAATTTTATTATATAAACACAATTTTCAAAGTCACCTTTATTTTGTGTTTTGAATAAACGTCACAGTAAACAATCTTTAAGATCGTTCATGTTTTAAGTTATGGAACATGAAAATGTTTGTACTTTGAAGGACAGTTTTGTTTACATTTGAAAGTTGAGTTTAAAAATCATTAGCGTTGATCTCTTTGAAAAGTTACGGAAATATTGTCAAAAGTCACTTTTGTTTTGTGTTCTGAAGAATAAAAGAGGGGAAGGTTAAAAACAAGTCTACAAACTCAGGAGTCAACAAAAATGAAGAGAGAAAATTTGCGAGGGGAGAGAGAGGGTGTGCCTTTTAATTTGGAAAGCGCCTTCGTCAAAAGAAGAGCGCGTGCGGCGAACGAAGAAAGCACCAGACAGCGTCATCAAAGGCGCCGCGCGCACCTCGGCGTGTCGCGTTTTTACTCGGCTATTCTTCTTGGATCGTCCTGTGGTCCCTCCCTGTCCCGACGTTGGCTCTATTATTTTCCTCCTCCAACCACCGATTAAGCTTTGATGCTTTAAACCATTCGTCAACATTAACAGTGCAATCAATACACCCGCACCAGAAACACCATTAGAGGGTGTCTGCCCGCTTAATGGGTCACACTGTTAACTTTTGTATCCCCGACTTTTGCACATGTTCCTTGTCATTTTCACTTGTATTTTTGTTTAAATCCTTTTTTTGACAAAACTTGTCTTGTTTATGTTTGTTTCTTTATTTTTGTTTGTTTTTGTTTACCTTCGCTAACCCCGTTGTTTACCTTTTATCTTTGTTGTTTGTTTTTGTTTACTTTTTTTTAATATTTAACTTTTTTAACTTGTTTTTTTTTCTTGTAATGAAAAACAAATATATTTATATTATAACCACAAAATTAATGGATGCTTTGTGTAATATGGATGCGCGCGCATGGCAATTTCATATGAAGTTAGCTGTTGTGTTTCCGCAGCCAGCTTCAGAGGTGTCACTCAATTTTTCCAAAGAGAGAAGAACGAAAGGGGGAAAAAGTTTGAGAGTCCGCGAAAACACAAAGCCACGCAAGTGGAGGGGGGCGGCGCAGGCAAAGATAATGGTATTAAAGCTTTAAAAGATCTTAACCTAACCGTTAGTTTATTCGCATGAGGGAGTCAGAGAGAATGCCTACATCAAAGCGAACCGCTTCTGAGCTTATTCTCCCGCACTCAAGGGAGACAAATGGCTTCCCACTGCCGACGTTTTCACTGCCACTTGCACCGTATCACGAACCTATAACTTATTCTTACATATTTCATTAACCTTCGCGCCCGAATCCTGCACGCTCGCTCCTCTAACGCAATTTAACGTCGACCCATTGACCGCAAACCGATCAGGAAATTGGCTTCGATCAAGTCAAAGGCTTCCCGAAACGCCTCATTTCCATCTGTCATGTCTGTATAAACATTCCACCCGCCCTGTAAATTAAAATATATCCAATTTTTCCCGTCTGAATATATTCTCCGAGTAGAGAGTAAATTAAAAAAATTGAATTTACACAATGTACACGATACATTTTACAAATTTGTATCAAATTATACAATCTATAGTATAATTTTTTTATTGAAATTAATTACAGGATATGTAATGTAATTTTACATTGAAGGTAAAATTGTTTAAAATGTTTAGTGTAACTTTATATTAAAATTATAAAATTATAGTATGTATAGGGTGATTTCACATTCAAAATTACAGTATGCGTAGTTTAATATTACATTCAAATTGTAGAAATACAGGATATGCGTTATCATATATTTCTAAATTATTTTAATGCGGAAACGTTTTGTTTTTCAACTTATCTTTTTCTACGTTTTACAAGGTTCGTTTATGTTAACATTGGGCATCACTTTTAATTGTTTTTAGTAAACAGATCACAAGATAATTTAATTGTAAAATTTAAATTAAATTCAGTCTGTCGAATTTCTTTTTCCAGCTGCCGGTGTATACACAGAGCCAAGCAAGGCAGCCAGTGCCACATCATGTCAATTACACAACCTTGTCGGGAACATTTTAGTCGGCTTTCGAGGATACGGAACGTACTCGACTTTTAATGCTCAGATCTTGAAGGACTTCTGGCTGGAAAAGTTCCAAGATATAACAGTTTCTGTGGATCAAAGGATTCGCGGTCCGGCGATTATAAACTGATTTGACATTCTGATACCCACAGTCTAAGAGTTAGTATCAAACCAAAATCTCGTGTTTCAAATCATTCCACCAACTTTGTTTTGCTTTTGACTTTTGTTATCGCCGGGTGTGTTTTTAGTTTCAGATTTCTGCTCTGTTTGGGTTATGAAAAAAAGATGCTTCAAATAGGCCGGCAACCATCTGCTAGTCAATCGAATCGCACTTTGAATTAGTTAGTTGAATTAGTTAGAAGTGACGAGCGACGCATTGTTCCTTCTGGCATCAACTTTTTATACCCTTCGTCGTCTGAGGGTGACGAGAACAATACCGTCAATACAATCTGAAAGACGTGCTTGCTGCTTCAAATAAGATACAACACAAAATTATAAAAATGAAAAATAAAGAAATTTAAAGAGATTTAAATAATTTTTTATTTTTGGTTTTTAGGTATTGTAAACGAAGGAGATTTTCGGATCTGCAAACAAAAGAAGAGGCAAAAAAATGTGAAAAGCGGCGAGCACTCTTTCAAGCGGGATTCGCTGTGCATAATTAAACATCAAGACATCTCCAGGGCTGAGTGGTATAATCCAAATATATTCGCGATAGCACTCTCAACATATGATTACACGTGACTTTTGTCGTGTAATCACATTCAGTTCCGCATGACTGAACGCTAATCGCTGATTACATCTTTCATCGAAAACATCGATACCTTTTTATGCGCTCAGTCGAGGTGACTTTTTTTTTATTTGTCGCATGCCCCGTTGTTGTCACCCCTGTTTTATATCAAGGGTTAATCTGGGGTGGCGCACTTCCCCTACCTGTCAATGTCGCAGACATCGTCGCACCTTGCCTGCTCAGGGGTTAATAACACCTGCAAGTTCGTCACACTCATCCGCATTTTTCGCCAGATCATTTTAATTTAATGTCATTCGACAAATCAAAACATTCAATCACAAAACAAACTTTGATCGGAAAACAAAATTTGTCATAACAAAATTTTTATTATGTAATAAATAGTTGGGATCTTGAATGTATAATGATTGAGAGGATTTTTTGTCAACAATGTAATTCTATGTGAACAAACATTTGGAACATAATGCGAGTTTTCTTTTTTGTGTAAACTCTGTTGAGGAAACATTTATTCAGGAGAGAAATCGTAGATTGAAATGGATGAAAGTGAGATAACTGTATCCAAACGTATATAACCTCAACTTTGATGCAAGTTGAGGCTCTGCGATAAAATAGCGAGTATCAACAATCATGAAATAAAAAGAAAAATGATATAAAACTGATTCATTCAAGACTCTAAAATACGAAATTAGAAAAATTATATTTTTGCAAATGAGGATCACACAAAATTGGCCGGATAAATTTTGTTTTCCATTTGTATGATACGGTAAATAAATAATTTGACAACAACAATATTGGGAATTAGAAAACGTAAGAGAAAAAAATGAATAAGAAAACATTAATAAGATTGAAAAAAAGAGGTTCGCAGAGGTATACGTGACGACACAAAGGGCTCAAAAATGAGGTACGTTTTGGAGCAGCGGTGAGAAAAATGTTACAGAGACGTGCGGTAAAAAACCGGAGCAAGCTCTTAAAAACTGGGAAGGCGTGCGAAAATAGTGCAGCGTCGACTCACCCGATTAAATGTTGCTTCTGAGTGCGCATTGAGATATTCTTTGTGCCGAAAGGGAGCTCGAGGCAGGGCTCGTGGTGCGTGGCTGCATCACGTATCCAAATCCCAGGCTCCACGAGAACGAAGCTGCCGAGGTACTCTTTTCCTTTTTTATTCTCAGCAGAGAACACGAACGCCGGGCATGATTTTTGCAAGACGCTCGGTCTCCTGGTCGCGCACACGGCCACACAATGCACACAAAAATACAACACTTGGCATCCACTTTGGTGTCGCGAACGCCCGGGACTGACGACGGCGGTCCAGTTGACTTTTCGCGCGTTATCGGAGGGTTATCGGCGGCTGTTTGGTGTCATCGAGAAGCGCAAATCGTTCGCAGTCGCCATGGGCTTCGTGTCGCTGCGGCCGCTGCGTCTCGTGCTGCACCGCTGCACGAGATTGCGAGAGAGTCGGGCGCGCGAGAGATTCTTGACTAGCGCCCTCCCGTAGCCCTCCGCACAACTGAGGAACTCGGAGCCAATCAACGCAACGCTTTGCCCTATGGCCCCTCGCAGGTGCGTAACGTATTTTCTATCGAACACACTTTTTTCTAACTTGCAACATGTCTTATATAAATGTAAACAAAACAAAGAAGTGTGTAAACAAAATGTAAGTTCATTGTTTACTTCAACGTTGTTAAGAAATTTTATTTGTTTATAAAGGTTAATATTAAGAAACGAAAGTTATTAAATTTTTTTGCTATTCAAATTTTTCGTTTACATTTGTTGATAAACAAGTGTTAACATTTTAGTTTCATGTTGTTTTTTTTATGAAAGAAAACACAACAAGAATTCAGAAAAGATTATAATTTTGTTTACCTTTGTTGATAAACAAATTTCAGTTTCACTTTTTTGTTTTCGTTGTTTCACTGTTTTTTGCCTGAAAGTTTTGTAAACAAAAAAAAAACAGTTGCGTGAAATTGTGGCAGAAAAGAAGACCGCGGTCATAAATTTGTAGGTGTTGGGAGTGTTTATTTACAATTTAGAAAGTAATTACGCATTTTGGGGAAAAGCTTCTTAGACAAAGGTGGGGTGTTTGCGGGGGGAAGCTTCCGCTGCACGGTTCATTATCTCATTTTCCTTTGAACTCATTGAGAAAAGCCGACTGAGGTTCGGACGGTTTTCATAATCGGGTCAACATTCGGACTCGCCTGGTCGTCAATTGCCAGGGCGGCTTCTCTTTGAAGATCAACAATTGTTCTAACACTGACTTTGCGCCTCGGTGAGTTTTCTTGTTTACACAAATGATACCTCCAATTTAGTTTTCTTAGGATCCGAAAAAAATAGTATTTGTCAAGGTGATAAAAATGTTTGACTTTTTTATCCACCTTGAATTTTTTTCACTTGAAAAGAGACGAAAACTTTTAAATTTCAAAAGCATAAAAAATTGGGAAATAAAATTCAAATTTAGCCAAAAATATTTTCTCTTAAAAAATTTTTGTTTGTCAAAAAAAAAAAGAAGAACAAAATATAAATATAAAAATGAATATAACAAAATAAAATAGAAAAGTAAATAAAATAAATAATTAGCGAAAATTGATATTTTTAATTAGTAATTTACAGTTCAGTTGACAAAAATCAAAATAGTTGCATTAAATATTTGAAAGTATATAAATGCATTTGGAATTCAAAAGCACTTCATTTCGTTGGCTTCAATGCGTTTGACTGTGCCCCATTCATTGATAGAGAGCAACTCGGGTGTATTTAAAACATGGACATTCTTCCTTAATCCACCCTAATATGTTCATTATAAGGCTTCCATCAAAACTCAAGTATTTCACCTTTTAACATAAACAAATATATTAATTCAATCGAATTTCTATCTCAAATTTGATCTTGACTTGATCCCTTAATTTTTTTTTATCTAAACAAGTGACATGATTATTGAGATGTTCCATTTTTAATAATTGCAATTATTATTTTTTTATCCTTTGCAACGAATTTAATAGATTTAATAAATGTAAAAGACTCGATAAGTTTTTTAGATTATTTCATTTTTTTTATTCTTAACATAATCGATTAAAGATTTTCAAATCGCCAATATTTCCCTAGTTCTATCCATGTAAACGGAGTTGAGCTTGCCTTATAAACGGACTACACCGTTCAAATTATTCAAGAGCGACGTTGCCAGATATCTTTTGTTTTCAAATCCCAAGTCCGAGGGAAATCTTGAATTCAAACTTAAAATTATAACTAACATTTATAAAACATGGAAATTAAATTTGTTATAAATTTTATTTTTCGTCTTAACATTTTAGCTCCACTTACAAGCAAACAAAAATACTGTTTAACGTTGTTTAAACAGTAATTATGTACAACAATTGAAAGCACCCCTTAAACTAAACTTGCATCTCAAACTTCCTGTATCTTCTTTTGCTTTCCCATCTTCCGTTCCTCCTTTTTCTTCGCCTTTTCATTCTCCTCATGAACGCGTCGCTTTTTTCTCAACAACCAGATCTCCTTGGCTCTTTCCTGACGTCCTTTCATCATGCCCTTGTACAAATTCCTGTGTTTCCTGGGAACCATCTTCTCCCGAAGACGATAAGCTTGTTTATCTTGACGATCTTTCTCCCAAGCCACTTCTGTCACCACTTCAGATTTCAACACCTTCGATGGTTTCACGTTTCTCTGTCTCTCTAAATCTTTCTCATACTCTCTCTCAGCCTTGTTTATTATGCTCTCATCATCGTCATCGTCATCATCATCTTCTTCTTCTCCCTCAGATTCTGCACTTTCCTCAGAATCGTTTTCCTCTTTTTCATCTTCCTCCATACTTTCATCTTCAGCTTCATCCTCTTCATCGTCATTTTCGTCGCCCTCGTTATCTTCAGCTATTAAATTAAAAAAAAAATTTAATTAAACCAATGCTTCAAATTATATGTTATATTTTCATTCATTTTCAATTACCTGTTTTCATCTTGTACTCGGGATCGAGTAAAATTCGCTCTTCAGGTGGAATATAAGTTTGGTCCCTCCTGTTATCCGTAAACGGTGAGAGATGAGGGGGCAAAATGCAACCCATCAAGTAATTCTCAACTGGTAAAAGTTCTCTGCGGTTTACTGAATCGAACACCCACTGTGGTTGAATGTAATACCTGTTTTGGAAAAATCCATCAATTTTAATCGAATCATTGTCAGGATATTCGTCGATCAAACAAAAAATGAATTAAATTTTTTTCGTACCGTGAAAGGTACTGTTTTTCCATGCTAGGTCTATCAACAATCTGATGGGTGATGGACTCGTCGTCCTCATCGAACGTCGATCCAACAAATAGTAATTTGTCCCACGAAACTTCAGCGCCGAAGCAGCGTAACACAAACACCAACGGTTCTCTCGGCACTTCACGACTGATAAAGATCTTCAAACCCTTAAAGAGCGTTTTCAGTTTCTTCACTTTCGCTGCCTCCTCCTTCGCAGCTTCCATTTCTGCACTTGTATCCTAAATACCAAAAGATGAAATTAATTAAGAATTCAAAATTAAGTTAAAAATAAAAATCAAACAGGTGTAAGATAAAAGTTCAACAAATATTTAGAAAACAATGTGTAATTTACTTGTGCAAAATCATCGATTTCCAATTCATCCTCATCTTCGGTCGAACCGTTTACTTTGATCAGTGGAACGTTCAGGGCAGCAATTCGTTCTGAGACAAATGCTTCTTCGTCTACGAGTTCTTTTTCGGGGTTCTCTGTAATGATAAAAATTGTACAATTAAAACAAGGCGTTTTATTAGAAAATAAAGTGAATATGACACAATCAAAATAAAAAAGAAAGAATTGCGAAGAATTGAATTACCAACAGAATTGAACTTTGGTGGATAGTACAAGTTCATGGTATTGTATAGTCTGTAATTGACAAATCCCAACATCACGATATAAAATTCGACAAAAGTCGACATGACCCGAAAATCGACATCAGCTTTTGACTGCGGTTCGAACGAAAAGTGATGGGGCACGATCCAGGTAATTTTCTGGCCCTTGATCTCGGCTTGGTAATAGTAGCCCTTGATCGAGACGAACACTTTTCTAAGCGCCTTGGCTGCGATGATTGCATTCATGAATTCGATTGTCAATCTTCGACACAGGATGCTCTGATCTCGGGGTATGTGGGCCATCGAGGGGAACGTGCTGAACAAAAAGCAGAGACTCAGACAGTCGTCCAGATCTCTCAGGGCGTCTATGAATGTTGGGTAGCGTTCCTTCACGATGTGGTCGATTTTGATTTGCGGGTGGTTGTTCAGGTATCTGTTCATCTCAGCTTTGTTTCGCATGCTCCTGGCTCGAGCGACTTTTCTGTTGAAAACCTTTTTAAACAAAGATAAATTAGTAACAATTAACAAACGATGGAATTTTTTTTAATATTAAAATCAATGTAATTTATTTGTACAAAATGTAAACAATTATATATTTTATAATTGATTATAAATTTGTATTTTTAATAATTAGATTTTAAGAAAACAAGAGAAAGAAAAGATTACCTTCAGTTCCCGGAATTTGTTTATGATAGGTTCGTGTAAGAGGAACTGAATATCTTTTTTGTGATACATTGTTCTTCTTGTATAGTGTCCCTTGCCGGCTCTCTTGATATTCCTGGGCTCGCGGGGATAAATCCCTTTGATTATACATAGCCTTCGAAAATCCTTTAGATTGAGCTGCAGTTTTTTCAAAGCTGCTTTTCTCGACATAAACTGGGTTGCTTCACCCGATTGGTACTAAAAATGAAAATTAAAATTTTTTAGAAAAAACAACAAACAACCAAATTTTATGTTCAGTATTTTTGTGTAAAAACTGAAACAAGTTGGGTGTAAACAAAATACTGTTTGAAATGGAGCACTTACCTTTTTGTTCCCTATGGCAACCATTTTTCTGGTTTTACCAATAAACAATCCTTTGATTAAAAAAATAAACTGCTATTTTTTTAAACAAACAGCAAGTAATAATTCACTGTGCTACACGCGTTCTAAACCATGTGGCTCTGTTGAAGTTAACCTTACAAGATGACACTCAATAATAAAGGCTGTTTCTTGGGAATTCATGAAAACTCACACAAAAATTTTTTTTCCAGCTGCGCCATCTACCGTAATTTAATCACTTATAAAATGAAAGAAATGAAAAAAAATCTCCTTTTCAAAAAACTATAAAAAAGTAAAAAGATATTGAATGATTTTTTGTTAATTTAAAAATGTATAAATTTCATTTTGGTTTTCTACAAAATTTATTGATTCATACAAAATGGCGGTATTACAGTAATATGTTACAAACTATACAACGAAGTATTTAAATTAGAGCTGTACAAGTGTTGTTTATTCAGTCAATCTTATTTAGTCTTCAATTTGATTCCCTTGCCGGTCAAATCCACAATGGCTTCTTTGATTTGCTGAAAAAAATAACAGAGAAATCAATTTGCATACATGCATGATTTTTTTGACAAGACATTGAGATATTGAAAATTAAAAAATGATAAACAAAAATTGATTAAGTATCAATTAAGTACCTCTTGCAATTCATCCGCAGCTTCTTTACAATCATTGAACGTAAACACCCTGTACAAAACAATGACAAGAGCGTAAATGCCAAAAAGGAAAATAATGATGACAGGAAGAAACTGGATTGCTAACTGCAGTTCATCTCGCAGTGTACTGTGATCATATCCAAATAACAATGCGAACCATACTCCTGTGAAAATAAATCCACCTGCAAGCCATTCCATTAACTTTGTCATCTAAAAAAACAAACAATCATTGTTTAGACAAACACGTTTTTTCTCATTTAATTATTTCAAGTACTGTTTTGAAACAAAAAACGGTAATTTAACTTTTGATTCTTTGACAGATTATTTACAAATTATAATGAGCATTTTATAAAATTAAAAGTACCTTGTTTGAAAATGCAATCTGATGTTGGAAACTGGAATGCTTAGAGGTTATACCACGTTACAATGCCCGCCATGTTTACAATTATAACTCTATTATATCTGAATCGCTGACTTGTTCAAATCGAAGCGACTTGAAACTTGTTTGAAAAAAAAGATCAATGAAAGGAATTTTGTAGGAACAAGCAAAAAAGTTTGATAAAATAATAACTAGTTTATTTACAAAGTACAAAGATTATTCATGGTACAAATTATTCCAAATCGAAATCGTCCCTCTGAAAAAGAAAATAAAAAATTTTGTTAAAAAGAAATTGGTAATTTAAAATGTGGTAAAGTAAGAGCGAAAATTTAAAAAACTTACCATGTTATTGTATGTCAGTACATGTTTCTTGATTGCAGAAGCGTCAACCCAAGTTACAAAGTCTTCCATGTTTCTGTAAAAGGAATAAACGATAATTTTCATGATGTTCAATTCTGGAAACAAAGTGAAACAATGAATAATTTACCTTGTAACTAAAAATGCTGGATCTTTGATTATTTCAGGACCCACACGTACGTGGCCTTGCTCAATCAATTGTGTGGCCATTTTCAAATTTTCACACATCTTATTTTTGACCATGATAATCGGCAATCTTCTTCTACAAAATGAACCTGCTGTCAGTTTCTGCGTCATTGACAGATCCCACTTAGTCGGAATCAATCCCATCATGTACAATTTTTCTAAAAGCAGCGCACTCTGCTCTATACGAAAGGGATGATTTGGATCCAACTCTTTGATCTTTATTCCGAGTTCTCTGACCTCGCGGGCTAATTTGTTGTACCTAAGAACAATAATGAAAATAATAATTAAATTACAAAAATTTAAAATTATTTGTTAATGAACAAATTAAAAAACGATGCTCACTTTGTGTAATCCTCCCTCTTTTGTATTCTATATTTTTTCAAAATCCTCACTTCGTGTAAATTGTTATCAGCATTCCACGAGATAAAATCAACCTTCTTGAGCAATTTCTGCTCATGATATTTCAACTTACGGACCATCTTGAATCTCAATAAATTTTCAAATGTTCAAACTTAATCTGCGAACAGTGAAAACAAGAATTTGTATTTAAAATGTTTTATTGTCACATGTCATTGAGAGATTTACAATTTTAGGTAACGAAAAAACAATTTGTATCTAACATACCTTTTTCCAAGCGTTCTAATAAAATGAGAACAATTCATTTGTCTCTCCACAATTTATTTGTATAATCCACCCTTTGTTGACAAATATCAATAATACTTCTCACTTTTCAGGTTATGTTTTGGGTTCCTTGGATCATTGCTAACTTGTGGCCAAAGCTTAAATAAAAGTGTATCTCATCTTATGGATGTTACATAACCTATTTTTCTGTTGTTTGTTTTGTTTACATTTATAATCACTGGCTGTTTACACCTTTCAAAATTCAATAACAATCAATGATTGGAGAGGAAAGATAAAAGGAGAAAACAATAGTTGAAAAGGGGTTAAAAAAGGGGGAAAGCTAAAAAAGAGAAGAAAAAACAAGTTCGAATGTTCCCGCGCGAAATTGGGTGACGCGCGGCAAAAAGACGCGGTTGCGTCTAGATAACTGAGTAGTTTATGGCGAGTGGTCGTATCGAGGCATGTCACCGGCTGTGCACGGCAATTCCCGCCAATCTTTAGCGGTAAAGAAGCGTGTGCAATTAAACGCGGCAAAGTGATGTAGGATCGTTGCCTGGTGCTCGAATCGGTATCGACGAGTGTCCCGCGAGTGAACCAAGGCCGGGCGCGCCGCGAACGGTCGCCTCGTTCGCTGCCAGCCGAAATCGCGCCTCGCCGGACCGGCAATGCCGCGAAACTAGTTCACGGCGTGTATCGTGAGCGCACTTTGCAAACGACTATCCAAATTCTAGGTCACGACTCCACGGTGGATGGCGATTCTTGATCTCGGACAATCGGTCCCGAAGCACGGGCCACCGAAGATGATACAAATCGCGCCCGTAGCCTTGCACCAAGAGTCGCCCAATTCCACGGCCGAGCACACCGTAATGGGTAATCCGCCAGTTACATTTTTTGTATCTTTATAATATAATTGCGGAACCGCGCGCACACGCACACCGCGCTCTTTTTTTCGTACGCCAACGTGCGGCAGGACAATTTTCGGCGCTTTTCGCTCGACGTGCGCCACGTTCCGCGCCAATTTCCACCGCTCATCTGTTGCGAATCCACATTGATTCCCAACGCGTCGATCCGCTCCACGCATTTTCGCTCCCGCTTTTTCCGCCTTTTCCCATCGATCCTTCCGCGTGCTGACATTTTTCAACAACAATTGTTTCTGATGCGTGGGCGACCTCAACCAAAAGCCCCACCCCCCCTCTTGAATGTTTTTATCCTGTTTATCGTTTTTGCTCCGTTGTTTGTGGTTTTTCTGTAAATAACAACCTGGGTTGTTTTTTTTTTCATCGCCTTGTTGTAACTTTGTCGACCGAAATTAACAATTTTGTTTACAACTTTTCTTATTATTTACAATGTAAATCGGGGATTTACATGTTTATCTTGCATTAAACTGTATAATTCGACAATTATTTGGAACCTGACATTTTCATTCAGGTGCGAATTTTTTTCCTGTGTTGTTGTTTTTCCTCAAACGTTTATCCGCTTACTTGATATTGTCAGGCATTTTTCTTTTGCTTTTTAATGAAAAAAAATCTATATTGTTGCATGTCGATTTTTCTTCGATATTCGTTTCCCGCCATTTGGAGTGCATGGTCATAAAAAGTTGTCGATTCGCGAGGAGACGAAAAAAATGTCTCCCGTTCTTTCGCAAATTAGCATACTCTAACTACTACGTCGATAACGGCGAGTAATTTGTTTATTGCTTGCATAACACTAGATTCCAACTTGTCTTTGACTATTTGCAACCTGACGTACCGACCGAGTCACCGATCGATATAAACAAATTCGAATGTTTGACATCTGTTAAGTTTCAAGAGGCCCAGAAGACACCTAAACAATAAAAAAACAATAAAAAAATGTAAACAAAACCTGCGCGCAAAAAGGGAAGAACCGAACAAACGATTTGTTTACGTTTTCGGCCCTCCCGGCTTGAAAAATAACCGATGAAACGTTGTAAAAAGTTGAAAGGTACACTTTCATTTGTTTTTTGGGGTCATGTTTGTGGTTTGCATTTGTTTACAAGAATTGTTGAAAATGCATCGATGGAATTTTTATTTTCTAACTGAGAACTTGACTTTATTTTTGTTAACTTTGTTATTTGTTAGTTTTTTTATCATGGGAAAAAATGATGTGCAAATAAAATGTAAAGAAAACAACCGGACGGTTTTATTTTTTCGCAATAATGTTGAATAAAATCAATATAATATGAGAGAACCGCTCGAAAGTTCTGACGCGATGCTCGAACATTCGAGCAAGCCTTGGTGTAGGGAGACGCAGACGCGCGCGACTCAGTTTGAAAGTTTCTGCGCTCGAGTACAGACGCTTTTGCCGTGCTTCAAGTGTTACGGATACGTAAACAAACTTGTTTCTCACTGTCAATTTGGGACTCCCCTGAACTTTATTGACGTGTTTCAATGGTGCATTTTGGCACCCAACTGGTGCCAAGTGGTATTTTCAAAAAAAAAGCATTTCAAATCTTAAATTCAGAAATTATTCGATGAGTGTTGATTTACCACCAGTACAGTTGTATTCGACATGGAAATTTATTGCACACCCAGTTTTTGGTTTTGGAGAAGTGGGATTCAGAAGTGTAGATACAATGGATTAGCAAATCTGGGTACGTTTCATTAAAAAATAAAAAATGAAAGCAGAACAAAAGAAAATCATTCTAAAATGTAAACTGTAACCCAAAGGACATTTCGGTACAATTTTTCAGTACAACTGAGCATTTGCAAAAATAATACAATTTGAAACCAATCATCAAACCGGTTTGATGATAATTATTTATTGGTTTCAATTAATTATTACAATTTCATCATGTTTGTTATTATTGAATGAATAAATTGAAAACTAAAATGTTGTTTTTGTTTCACAGGCATTTCCAGTGGCAAGAACGCGACCGCCCAATCGCCAGGATCGGTGAAGCGTCCCCAGCCACCAGAAGCCCATACGCAAAACAAAAAGAGGATGTTGTGTGACCGCAACAACTTCACAGACGTTTCCAAAGACTTCGGGATCACCAGCAACGAGATCACCCTGACTCGGTTGGCAGCCAACACGTCCCCCAGGTCGCATGCAATCGTCGACAAAGCCATCCGCAAATCTCCGTTGTGCGAAACCAGCGACCCTGGTCAGCCGCACTTCATCTCCAGCGAAATTTCAATAACAAAAGTACCGCCCAAGGACATCGCGAACAGGGACAGGAGGCGGGACCAGGATAAACATTTTCTATCCCCCGAAAGCGATGCTGAAAAAATTGAACCGGCGCCACCAGCCTCTTGTCCCCAGGAAGAGGCCGATGAGACTATCTCCAAGTTTTGGAGCAAATCCAGTCGCGGCACCAGCCGGATCTCAGCAGCCTCAAATTACCTTCACAATGAGTCGAAACCAGACGAGAAGGATCGTGCGAGTAATTTGGGATTTGAGAATTACAACACGATCGGTAGGGACATCGGCGAGGAGAATTGGGAAGAAGAGTCCCAGGTCCCGCCGTACCACACGTATCAGGAGCCCCCCAGAATACACAGCGATGAGAACTGGGACGTCTATGATGCGAGTGGTAACAACCAACTTCAGGACCACTCGAATTACTCGCCCGACAGCGCGTACGGTTCGATGGGTGATTCGGAGATGTCGCACCTGATGCTGGGGTTCCCCAATCCACCTGGGGAGAACAGATGCTGGCTCAATGCCTCGTTGCACAGTCTCTTTGCAACGCTCTTCTCGCTTCCTGTTGCGGATAATATGCAACAGCTTCTCCAAAAAGACAAGTGTTCTAAGATCACACTCATGCTGGGTGACCTGCATAAGCTTTGGAGAAAAGGCGGCTCGGAGAAGACGAGGATTTATAATACCATAAAGTAAGTAACAAAAAAAACAAAAGGAAATGGATGGTTTAGTTTTAACTCTTTGGTTGAATTGAATCTAAATGAGATTTGAAATTTTGTTTCAGAAAATTCAAGGAAAGTTTGTCGTCAGTAGAACGAACGTACTGTTCGGATCGGCAGCAAGACGTGTCCGAATTTCTCATGGCGCTCCTGAACCACCTGAAGACTGAATTTGACAAATTTTTACCCAAAGAAAAGTCGAGCGAAGAGCGTGAAGGAACGCCAGAGAAGGAACAGCCAAGTCCAAAGGCCGAGAAGAAGTCGCCGTCTCCGAAGATGACCCTGCGGGCCAGCTCTCCGAGGAAGACATTCTCAGACACGTCGTCGTCGACGGTCACAGATGAAAGCGACGAAGCGGATCCTAAGAAAAATGTAGAGAATCCGATCGACAAATATTTTCTACAAAAAATAGTGGAGGATTATGAATGCAAAAAGTGTTTGAAACATCGAGAGATCCCAATCGAAAATCTGATGGTGTACGTTGACGTACCACCAGAAAACGATGTCAGTTCCATGGATTTGATCGATGCTATACAAAAAACTTTTGCGGAGGAAGAGAGGAATTTAATCTGCGAGAACTGCAAGCACGACACGCACAATATGAAAACCTTTTACAAAGAGTATCCCAAAGTCATGACCATACAGATCAATCGGTACGGTATGACAAACGATGGTATGATGAACAAGATCTGCACCGCTGTAACCATCCCGGAGAAACTTTGTCTTGATGACTTTTTGTTGTAAGTATATTACGAATTTCATAAAATGTAGAAAAAAAATGAGATGTAACAAGATTTTGATTTGTAAATTGTTATTTTTGCAGAGACAACGCGAAGAGAGTAACGAAAACGTATGAACCGATTTGTATAATTTCGCACGTGGGGAGCAACATGGATTGCGGCCACTATACGAGCTACGTCAAGCACGATGACCAGTGGTTTCATTATAACGACATGAGTGTTATGCCGATGACGAGTAAAGAAGCACTAACAGCCGCGCAGAGCACGGCGTACCTTTTGTTTTACGTGGACAGTGATCTCTTGGACAAACCCAGCTTGGACTGCTATTCAACGCGCTGTTCTCCCTCATACTGAGTGTCTCCCCGTTTCCTCGGTTTGTGGACCAACGGCACGTTCGACACTTGCCGTTTGTCCTCAAACTCTCATACCTCGCAACAATCGTTTCACTGTTTTTTGTAAATATATTGACAATAACGCTGCGTACTTCCTTACGACATAACGAGAACATATTTTGTACACATCTTGACGTAACAAAACCTCCGAATTTCAGAGAACATACAGTAAGAGTTAGTTGGAAGAGGGTGTTACGATTGTGTGGAAAGAAGGAAAACGACAAGTTTTTTCATGAATTACCCATTACATATCAGCAGTTTATATTATAACTGTGGAACTAATTTTGCTTCAAGGTAGCAAAAATAGTTTTACACTCGGTTTATTGATGATATAGTTTAACTTGTGTAGTTACACATTAGAACCTCCGAACAGTAGAAAGATGTATCCACCAAGCATTCACGTCTGTTGCAATTTGTAAACATTTGCTAATGTTGTTTTTGTGGTACTTACATTGATTCAATCAACAACGCTGTTGTATTGCGCACCTTTACATCAAAGTCTTACATTCTCCGGGCGTTCTTGATAAGTTAATTACAACAAACTAGATTCGCCACTAGTCCAAAGTATCTTTTCTTTATTTTCAATTTTCCTCACTTTTCTTTCTATCTATTGTAAGCGTCGAATTATCAAGCCAGGACAATTTTATTAGTTTGTTTCGTGTATCAAGCACTGCTCTTTTTATTTCAGAGTTAGATGATTATTTATTTCACTAAAGCTTTCGATCGAAACGATCATTCACCATTTTTGTACATTGATATCTTTTCTATCCGGCTGGGAATAAAAAGAAGTTATGAAATTAAATTTCAATGATTATATCCATTCATTTAATGTATGTGTATCTACTGATTATACAATTTATAATGCATCTAACTGTCAATGACAATTGTTGAATTACACTAAATTGGCTGTAACTCATGGATCATCTACCGATTGAAATTTGAAATTTACGTTTAGCTGCGCCAGCTGTCATTGCCATCGCGATAGTTGTTTTTAAAACATTAAAACCAGCTGTACGATTAATTTTATTAATGTCTCGAATCGCAACACGAAAGAAGCTAAATTTTGTAAAAGTGGTACCTGCATCGGTATGATGTACAAAATGTTCTTTATATAATGGTTAAACGAACAAACTATATAATTAATCGTATTTTTGAAATATATGAAAAGTTTATTTTGTTTATTCAAATAACTAATTGTACGATTATATAATAGATGCAGAAGAAGAAAAATGTTTATTGATAGTTGGCTTATTTGATGTATGAATGGGCGTATGTAATGGAAATGAATTTAAGTACATTGTTAGACTCTTGATTCTATATGTGATTTTTCCATGAAGTCATGTTGGTGTGCGAGAAGAAGCTTCGATGAAAGTAACACCGTTCCAATGAAACAACAATGCCCAAAAGACTATAGGAAATGTGCATGTGTATTATTTTCAGTATTTTATCTTCAACTCACCTCCATGGGTATTAATTCACAGATAACCCGCGTTTTTAAATAACAAATAGTGTCACACGCGTTGCTGTTTCATTGGAGCATAATCCTGAATCGTTTGCCATTGTTTTTTTACTTTTTTTATTGAAGAGAATGTAATCGAGCATGGTTATGCAAAATAATAAGAATATTTTTGTAAATTAAAATATTTGTAATATTAAAGAGAATGAATGTACATAATTCAAATGAAGAATGCAGAATATTTTAAAGTCATTGAAATATTTAAATAGTTCAAATATATCTATCGAGATACGTATAGTTTATAGAGAGAAAAGAGTACGCGTTAACATGGATTTTTCCTTTTCACGTCACATTTTTGTACAAAGACCGTGTCCAAAGGATACTTAATGTTAATATCTTTGTTAGTATTAGGTACTTTATCAATCATTTTAACGACGTATTAATTTATATGCTAAAAGAAATATTTTTTTTAATTATATATAGATATATTATATATATTATATATACAATCGAACCTATTATTATATTTCGTTCCTAGTTTAGTAATAGTGCGGATTTATTACATTCTAAGTTGCACACCATTAATTTTCAAAACTGTTTCCATTAGCGTAGCATTTTTCACCAAATAAAACAAACTTATAGGCTTAAAAAAGAAAAAAATGAAGAGAAAAAAAGGTATAGCAAGCGATGCTACTGTACTTCTTTTTAAAACGAATATTGTGTACCTCACGATTAATTTATCGAAAGGCAAATTGTAGTTTGAAAGATTTATTGTTAAATTTTTGATATAAATGACAGAAGAGATAAAAAAATAAAGGTTAAACTAATGAGTGCGGGCGTTTCAATTTTTATGAAAAAATAAATGAAATTTTATATAAGAGTCATCAGACAAAAAAGTGGATTTCATCATTTTTATATTTTTGATACTTTTAAATCTATTCGTTCAACATAGTTGAGATGGAATATAAACTTCCAGATTTTTTTGTTTTACTTAAAACAGTGAGAAAAGTATATAAAATATTAATGAAAAAACTATGATTCTTTCATTTTTACAGGATTACAACTGACGTTGTAGAAAATTATTTACTATGCTAAAATAAATATGTTTAGAAAATATATAGTTTGTCTTGTTCTTTCAATTGTTCACTTTTTTTTATCAAAAACCATTTTTTAACCAAAAAACCTTTGAATTTTAACAATAACTTATGTTTAAAAAAAAATAAATAAACAAAAACATGTTATTGTGTGATTAGTTTGGATCATCGACACGTCAATTTCATTAAAAAAATGTATCTTTAGCATGAGAGATATCGTAATTGCGATGTCACTTAGCGTATTATGTAAACAGAGCGAGTGCACGACTGGGGCATAAAGTGCACGATGCAAGCATTCGTCACGTTAGCCAGTTTCGTATTTTGGAGTTACTGTTCTGCAACATGCGTTGGATCCTAAATTTGGTTGACAAAATTTCGTATCGATTTCAGTTGCGTCCGCTGGATTGCAAGTAAATCACGAGATCGACGCAGTTCAAGAAAAATAAAAATGGCATCTCGTATCGCCGCGGGTGCCACTGTCAGAGCCGTCAAGGGCAGAAAAATTTTGCCATCGAGAGCTGCGCTGGTTTTGGTAAGCACCGTGTCAATTTTTCTAACAAGACGTCCATTTCTTGTGCCTTCGCAATCGTCAAGAAAATATTTCCGTCCGACAAAAACAAAGACGCGACGTAACCTCAAAATCATCATATTTCAATTCGCCCCATTTACAATTTTCCAAATAAAAGAATAAATGAATGGAAACTTCTCAGAACGGTAACAGTCGATAATTGTTCGTCATTTGTTCAATGGCTGATTGAAAAAAAAATCTGTAACTGTATAATTGATCCATTTTATTGAATTCATTCTTGTGCATTGTTGCGAAAGGAACCTTCTTCTGACAATCTACTTTTAGCACATAACGATTGCATCATGCGATTCATTTTATTTTTTTATATTGCAGACACCGAATGCCGTCGAGAAAATCAAGGAATTATTAAGAGACAAGAACGAAATTGTAAGTATGGATTGGTTGCTCCGTTTCATTTTGATTGGAGCACCACAAATTTGGTTCAATCAAAAATGTTGAATATCAATCAATTAATCAACAGTCAATATACATTTTTACTTGGAAATGTTTTGTTTATTTTGTTTGTTTATAAACATAGTCCAGTTAACCTATTATCTTTTGTCTTTTTTTACAAATAGATCGGACTGAAAATTGGAGTACGTCAACGAGGTTGTAACGGATTGAGCTACACGTTGGACTACGCCAAAGAGAAAAGCAAACTTGACGAAGAGGTCGTTCAGGACGGTGTCAGGGTGATAATTGACAGAAAAGCCCAGCTTTCCTTATTAGGCACGGAGATGGACTTCGTTGAGACAAAATTAAGCTCGGAGTTTGTCTTTAACAATCCAAATATCAAAGGAACGTGTGGCTGCGGCGAGAGTTTTAGTGTATAATAGCAAATTTGTAAATTGTTACTTTAAGAATTTACGGTCGAACTATTTTAGCAGTACAAAACTGATACGAATCCCTAGGGAGATCTTACATCTCAAGATGGCATTGAAACGTAGCTCATTGCCAGTTAGAAAGTTGGGTTTGATGTTCAGCTTGAAATTGTGAGAGCAGATGGATAATTGTATATACGCGAGATGAAATTTAACGTGTAGCGAAAATTGTACGCCTTTGCTGTGAACGATCATGGTCATTTTAATAAAGTGTCCATGGGGGACTGTTTGGACATTTAAGATATTTTCATGCTTTGCAACCGTTTATTGTTGATTTTGTAACAACAAATCATCGATGTAATTTATTATTACTTTTTTTTCGTTCATATTGATGTCTATATCATGGTGCATCAAGACCATCTTGTGTTCGCATATTGTCACAGCAGGCCATTATGTAAATAATAAATTTAATTTCGTTGTACCCAATGTGTTTTGTACTAGACAATTTCCTAGTACCAAATGAGTCATACGGATTATGAAATTGATAATATTCGAGTCAAATTCGTTTCGGTAATTAGATTTATTTTTGGTTTTTCTACATTGCTGTATTAGACAATAGTGGCTGATTTTTCATTATGTTTAAGAAGGCAATACTGGAGAAAAGAAACACTCGTTTTTATTTTTCACATAAAAACTTTGTAAACATTTTATTTATACACAATATACAATAACTGCAAAAGCTTGATAAGAACTCGCTTTTATCTTAAAAGGTTTTCATGTTTTGTAGAAAAAACATTGTTAAAGAAAAAACTGCTATTCCTATTTGTTTCATATATATTCAACAATTTATTTCTAAAATTTTTCTTGTATTGCATCATTCAGTTATTCGAGTGCAGTTTTTGGAAGATACTCGTGGATAAAAACCAAAACAATTACAAGAACTGTAACAACAAACGATAATTCAAGAACAAATCCACAAAAAGAAAATTATAGCGTGAAAAATGTAAAATTATGTGAAACAAATCATTTCCTTAAAGAGATTAAAACGAACAATTAAACGAAACCTTTTTCCATTGAACCGCCTCATTTGTTGGCCCAACCAAAAATACCTTTTTAATCCCCGTAATAAAATGTTAAACAAAAGCACGTGCTAGGAAAATGAGCTCTAATCTCATTCTTATCTATTAGAGCCGAATTTTCAAAAGAATCCATTTACCGCCCCTCTTTGCTATTGGTCGCCTTGGACAAATCACAAAACTTCCGTCAATGGGCGGCTTCGATCGCGTTAGTACAAAAAGGTGTCGCTGCGTGTGAAGCGGCACAGTTAGTGATGTTCGCGTCTAGAGGGCAGATGAATCGAAGTAGAGCCGCGGAGTGTGTTAGAACGGATAGGACGGAGCATTTTGGTGGCAGGGGGGCAACCATGAGGAGCGCAGTTCAGCCTTCAGTGTCGCCATTGCTAGCCTCCCGAGCTGTCGCACTCGCGACGCCCGTGCACGTAGAGCCGCTTCGCAATAATCGTACCCCCTGTGCGGGCCGTGCGAGTGCCCCCCCGATGCAGAAATATTGTACTGAGCTTACTGAAAAATTATTAAAATCGCTCGACAAGGAGTACAATGTAAGTAGCGGCAAGAAGGCGCGTCGCGCAGCCCGTCCGTACGTGCAAACGACTACCATGCTACTCTCTCGGTCGACTCGCGCGCCGTCCGTCCCTGTGTGCAGTCCGCCAGTGCGCGAGTGTGCGTCAGCGTGCACGCACACAACCGCGCTCGCGTACCCACACGCATTCACCAACACATCATCGGGCCGCGTGTCTCCCCGATACGCAACACGGAAATGTCCGCTCCCTCCGTTCCGCCGCACACCATTTCTTTGCACACGGACACTTTAGTGCGCTTTGCTCTCCGCTTTCGCGGACCAACGCCGGTGCACAACCAACACAGCTCCCTCACGGACGATCCAATTCTTTCATTTTTTTTTGTTCACCATTTTTTCGTTCCATTTTTTTCCGTCTTCATTTTTTTTCTATCTTTTTTTCTTCGCTTTGCTTTTTCACAATTTTTTGTTATTCAAACAAATTCGTTTTTTCCAATTGAAATGGTTTACATCGGGAAAAGAGAACTGGGTGTTTTGTTTTGATTTTGTTTTTTTGAAACACATGGAGATTTTCAACGTTTATTAACGTCGCGATGTCCGGGATATTTAATTCGGCTGTCGACGTGTGGCTGAGCGAGAAGGAAAGAGAGAGAAAGATGGAGGCGGCCAACGTGTAACAGGTTTTGAAGTCGGTGCAAGGAACTTGACCTCAAAATGCGTCGTCCAGGCATCCGCTTGGCGCGCACCCGCGTCGGTTTCCGCCCGGGACATGACCCGGCCCCGCGACCAACGTCCAATATGTCGTATTTTTTTTATTTCTCCACCTCGCGTAATGGTCGGCCACCCGAGCTCTCCTCAGCTCATTGGTCGCGACGATTTTTCCGATTCCGAGCTGTCATTTTATTTGCCCTGTCATCGCGAATAGAATATCGCTGCAACGTCAGGTGCTCCTTTTTGTCCTCACCCCCTTGCCGAACCGTTTTTTAACTGTCATGGTCGTTTTCCAATTTTTGTTCCTTTCTAGAAAAACGAAAAATCGAAATGATTTTTGTTGCATTGTATAAAAATTGAACATTTTATTGTACTTGTTATACTTTGTAAATGAAAACATTGATTGAGAGTCTAATAAAAGCAAGTTTAATAGTCAAGCATTGTTGATTATGAATTGAGATCCTTGATCTAAAAAAAATGTACATGTTGTGTAACCGGAGAAAATTCAAAATTTCATCTGGCAATCGAAACGGTGTTTCGTAAAGTCGAAAAGAAATTCGTGGACAGCGTGAAACAAAAAAATAACGCCCGGAGAAAGTGTGCCACAAAAGTCGATGGAATAGAAAAATAGACTTCTGGCCGATCGAATTGTTTTATTAATTGAATTTTCAATTGGAAAACAATCATGTGGAATGATTAAAAAATGGAACTTTGTTTTAACTTTTAAAATTTGAGCTGACAGTTGTGGTCATATTTTTTTTTTTTTTGACCGACAAGAATTTTTTTAGCTAATAATATTAAATGTTGGTCGTTCTCAGATGACAAGTTGTTTAAACTTTTTCTTGTTTCTTTCAAGGTCATCGACATGGGGGCAGTTGTGGAGGTCATCTCGACCTTGGAGAAAACGGCAATCACCAAAGAAGTTTTGGAGGTAATTAGAAGTATTTTGAATTTTATTTTTATGCTTAGAGGCAATTAAGTTTTCATTGCTATGAAACAATCAAGTTAATCCAGGAACAAATTATAACGTCCTTTTGTTATTCTGAGATTACAGTGAGAGATTATCCAAAATGATCGGTGATAATAGACAAATTATATTTTTTTCAATTGAACTACAATGTTAAAATTGTCTGAAACCATGTGAGTTTTAATTGTTAGAGATAAGTAAATTATGGTTTCAACTAATGCTCAGATACATTTTCAAGTCATCGTTAATTTGAGATTAAACTTGTAGGAGCTTTGTTAACGATTGTAAATCAACTTGCAGATCACAAGGCTGGGAAAATTCATCAACGAACTTCGACGAAAGACAAATAATGAATCTTTGGCCAGAAGGGCAAAAAATTTGGTACGACGATGGAGGGACATGCTGCTGCCTACGGCGCACTCCCCACAGCCGACCGTTGCGGACATGGCGCCCGCGCTCAACGGCGCGAAGCCCCACAGTCCAGCGTTGCAAAGTCTCAAAACGCAAAGTCCTGCCCTGAGAGGCGTTAAGCCTCAAAGTCCACTGTTGAAAAATGCTACAAATTTAAGGGTTAGTGTTGCTATGTTTTTGTTTTTTGTTTTTTTATTTTTTGTTTTTTTTTTATTTTATTTTTTTTTTTTTTTACTAAAAGAAAAAGTTGTCGTGGAATGGAATAATGTTTGAAAAATATTGTAGTAAAACATTAAGAAAAGAAAAAACGTAAGGATCGCAACTCAAAATGAGAAAGATAATTAACTCAGTTTGACGCGACATGAAAAAGCTAAGAATAACTCTTCCATTCATATTTTCTTGGGTGGTTACAAAATCTACCTGAAAAATGACTTTTTGAAAGCTAAAATGAATTTGTAAACTCCATTTATAGAATGAAGAATTTCTTGGAATCAAACAAATTAGTTCAAAAGAAAAAAATGAAACGTTATATCTTTTACATCTATATATCAAACGTTTATAAATAAATAATTAAATGGAATGAATTACTTGAATGATAAACATAAATGATGTGACACAATGCTGTAATTAGAATAAATTGATACGTTTAAGAAATGATTTGAAAAAAAAAAATAATAAACTGAAAATTTATATTTTCAATAACAAAAAAATTGTTTTAGGTATCGAGTCCAGCACTGTCGGCGTACAGCGACAATTCGCGATCGCCATCAGAGTCGCAGAGGTTGCCGACGTCGGCCGGGACGACTTTGGTGAGCGCGACGACGAATCACCGGGTGAACAGCGTGAATTCAAGCGAGCCGTCCGAGGATAGGAACTCGAAGGTTCAAAACCACTCGAGCGAGGCGGTGCCGCGAACTCACAGTTCGAACAAGCGGCTGCGAAAAGACGAGCCGTTGGCGAAGAGCGCGCACGAGATCCCCGCGAAGAAGGCGCGCCTGAACGGCGAGTCGTTGAACGACAACATCAGCAGTGGTTTGAATTCGCAAGTGCCTAATCCCGCGACGGCGTTCGTGTCGCCTGAGCCCTCGGAGGACGACGCGGGCCTGAAAAAGCGTGGCCGCAAAAAGGGCAGCAAATCATTTAAGAAACAGTGCCCGGAGGACAGCGTCAAGGAAAAGTTGGCCAGCATCTCGCGCACCCCAAAACTCAAAACCACGCAGGAACTCCTGGCCGACCTGCAGGCGCGAGGCTCCAACACGTTACCTAGTCACAGTATAAACACACCAAATGTCGAGGTCGTGCTCAGAAATGCCGACGCCGCCAATAAGTACTCGCGCAATGCCAACAACAACCTCTCGCATAACAGCGAAACCTCGCAATCCCGGCTCAAACAGGACAATGACGCTCATAGTGATTATCTCTCAGAGAATAAAAGGTACAAATCTCTTAAAAGATCCTATCCTCTGTTTTTTTTTCTTTTTTTTTTCTATTGCAATATTGCTATCAGAGTAACTGCTCTAGTGAAGGAGACCAGTTAAGAAAAAATGCTAAAAGAAAATTAGATTTTCATAATTTCACACGGACATTTTACCATCGAATTAACACATCGAAATTTTTATCTAACAATTCATAATTCAATTCTAAATTCAAAAATCATCAATTGCACATGGTTTTACAAATTTCAATTACATTCAAAAAGGGATAATTCAGTGTGCGAGACACAACATGACTACTGATGTGGGAACAAAGTTCTAAAGAAATACACGAGGATGTTTACAGAACTTATAGCTCGATCAAATAATCATGTTTTATCAATTTTTCTCCGAGTCTCTCTGTTACCGTATCGATCTTTTAAAAATGTAGGTTGTAAGAAAAACCATGCATTTCATTGAAATACCTTTTAACCAGCACTGAAACCAATCGCTCCATTCGATTATTATTTTAACAAGTAATTTCTTTTAACAGACATGCTTTCATCTGTTTTATATTGTCAAGTGCATTTTGTCTTTGATGCAAATCTATTTTCAATCATTAAATTTCAACACATTAAAACCATTTGTACAATTATATTGACAATTTATAATGGAATTTGTTGTTAAATGTTATCCTCTTGTTTTAAATTACAGATTGTTTCACTATTTTACACGTGTAGTCGATTCGCAAACTTGAGATCTCATTATTTTATAATTTCTACTCCAGTTCACTCCCTTTCTGTTGCTTTCTCACTTTAACCTATATCAATGAATCAAAGTGTCCTTGACCAAGCAATTTAGTTTTCCAACTTTTCTTCACGTACTCATCAATATTCATACATTAATCATTATTATTTAATCGTTTTATTTATTACAATTTCAACATTGATTCTTCAAGCAATTATGACTTTTTTTACTATATATTTCAATTTATTGTAACAAAAAGCATTTAATAATCTTTTTTAATAATTTTGTATGACCTCTTTAACCGTAGTTTTTATTTTATGGTAGCAAAACAAATTTAATAATGAAATTGTTTTCATAATTTTGTGTCCCTTGTCTCTTGTATCTTGTCTCATGCACCAACATTTTATAAATTAATCTTAAAAATAATTCTAAAACAGATACTTGAAATATCCAAATGGGTCATTAACGAAATTATTTTTGTTTGCAGGATATCGTCAAATGTTGAAGAAAAAAGTACGGAAGTGTCGGAAAAGCCTTCGTACTTGTTGACAGTGGAGGAAATTCTAGCGAAGTTGCCGCCGTTGGATTTAGACGCGATCGATTGGGGCTCGGACGAAGAGCCCGAGGATGTCGCAGCAAAACGGGCGCAGCGCAAAACGACCCCAGAGGATATCGACAGGTTGCACACCGAGTGCCTGGAAGGTCAGAACGGTAACTTCATGCCGCGCGAGCTGCTGAGCACGTTGCCGCAGGTCGAGGAACCCGAGACGAGCGACTCGGTGTCCTGTCGAACGGCGGCGCAGGTCGTGCCCCAACTGACCTGTCCGAGTCTGTGCCGTCGCGGCGACGACAGCTCGGACCTTGTGTTCCGCGAGTACCATGAGATGCTCGCGAGGTACTCGCACGACAGAATCCTCCACATATTGCCTTATGTCGTCGTCGATTAGTCACGCCGAATTTCCCAAAACTTTGCAGACAAATGTTGTCTCCTCGTTGTCTCGCGTTACTTATACATGGATCAGCTCCCGACACCCCCTTTTTCTTGTTTGCGTTCGTTCTCTATTAACTGTAAAATCGAGGTTCGCTCGCACTTTACAAACTGACTTTACGAATTTTCCAGTTCTTTTCTCTTTTCTTTTTTCCGTACATAATTTATTTATACTTTGTTGCCCTCACGATTTTCATTAGTAATCTTCTGTCTTTAACCATTCGTTTGATCAAAGAACAGCAAGTGCAATTACTGTACAAATTAATTAAAATCATCCTGTACAACAGCGACATGGCAACGTGTCTCTCCGTGTGATAAAAATATGAAAATAATAAAAGTGAATGAAGAAATAAAATTTAATAAATATACTTGTAAAATGTCCGAACCTTGATTCGTTTGATGATTATGTTTGCTTTTGTGTTTCTCATTTTCTTTTTCTTTTGATCGAATGATCGCGACTGAATTCAAACTTCTCTTTCCATTCCCCGTCTTTCGTTTGTTGGTCAATTTAAATTTTGCTGCTGTATAGTTTGATGTACTGAATTATCATTGGTTCCGCCTAAAGTTGAAACAAAAACTCGTGTTCAAAACTTGTCTGGGGTAACGCGAATGTTTTTTTTTTTTTTTTTTTTTCACTTGCCATCCCAGTTTGTACGTAATTGTTTTTTTCCCTTAATTGTTGCACCATTATTGGAATACGACGCTCTTCATTGCGAACGGGGTTGCGTGCCTTCGAACGTCGTATGGTTTTTTATTTTTAATTAGTTAATTTTTCTCTTTTGTGTCTAACGTAACGAAAAATCGGCTCCCTTCCTTCGTTTGAAATGGCTTCAATGCTCGAATGGCTGGAATCAAATTTCGAAAAACTTTTCACTGCCTCCCTTTCCGGATTCTAATTCGACTTTCAAGTTGTGCAATCTTCTAAGTTTTTCAAATCGACGAGCTATTGCGATGCGTAGATATAATTTTTTATCATTGTTTCAAATTTAAGTGTACTGAAAAGCATGACTCGAAACTTTTTCGCTCCCCCGTCTCCCTTACCCTCTACATGGTAGTGCATTGTTGTGATCTTATAATTTTATTGTAGTTTCATTTTGATTCTTCAAAACAAGTTGTGAACAATCAACAATACTTAAGAGAGCACAATTAAAGCAGACAAATTTCATCCCAAATGATGCGTTGAGTGCCAAATGAATTTTACTCACCTCTTTCACTACGCAATTTCTTTTTAAACCATGAAAAATGTTTCTATAAAATTTTGTATTTTTAACAACCATTTACAAGCACTTTTTTTGTAATCTCCCGCCATCGTCAAACTCTTTTCTCCAATTCGTTGGTGAAATTTGTGTTGCTTTATTCGACAATCCGATCATAGCATTGTCAAGTTACGTTAGACACACGCATCAAATGTCAATCAACGACGAAATTTAATTTATACGTTATAGCTGCTTCGAACGAAGGAATTCATAATATATTGTTAAGAAGATCTAGTTTAAGTTTCATTAAATTTGATTACATCTGTATATATTGTATGTTTTAGAGATGAATATTATCTTATCCAATTAAATATTGGATTGTGAATCTAAAATCGACAGTAAAAACGATAATATTGAAGTAAGAAGTGGAAAAAAAGAAAAAAGGAAAAAAAAAGATTAAACAACATGACGTGAAAATTTGTTAATATATCTTACCTCGGATAATACGTAATAATTTTTTAAAGTCTCGTTAATTTTGTGAACAGATTAAGGACAGCAGAAAAGTGAGAAGAAAAAAATTGAAAAAAGAAAAAAAAACAAAAGACAAAAATAGTGTATAACAAAATTGATAGTTTTATATATTATAAGTTAGGATATATTTAAATCGAATTGCAAATTTAGCGGAAGATGTTTTGTTGTTATCTAATTGATAATTGATTTTACTTATTATCCGAAGTATTCGAACTGATTTAAAAGGCATTGAAATTATATCAGAGGGACAATTACACCGATTGCACGAAGAAAACAAGAAGAATAAAAATGAATGGAAACGTGAGCGAAAAAAAATTATACCAACGCAGCGCAATCTTTCGCATCATTAGCATATCTTGCGGGAGGTTTCACTGTGAGCGTTATATTTATGAGGTCGTGGCTTATTGAAAATTCCGGGTGTGTAAATGAAAAAAAAAAAAAAAAAAAAAAGAAATGCGAGAAAGTGCGTGAAAGAAATGAAACAATAAAACAAAGATTTGTATTTCTAAATGGAACGAACCGTTTTGCAAAGATTTGAAACATTGATGTGCCATCCAACAATTGATTCCAAAACCCGGCCTGGACATAAAATGATATCAAAGTTGGTGAAAATTTACAGCGCTTCATAAGAAAGACAGCAACAAAGAAACATATCTATATTTCAAAGGACTTTGCAATCCGTATGACTTTCAATTTTAAACATGAGGTGCCTTTTCATTGATTTTAATATTGTAATATTTGTGATGCATGTATTATCATTTTGGATATAACAAAATCAACTCTGTGAACGGTCAATTTACAGTCCCTCTGCCGAGCGGTAACCAACGCGCTCCTAATCCGCGACAACACATCTGTAAGATTATAAAAAAAGCTGCAACACTTGTGCCTAGTTCAAATTCTGTCAACAAAATAAAGAAAATGATTGAACATAATTGTTTTTCTGGTAAATGTTTGACGTAAGTGTGTTGCAGGGGCAATTTGAGTGAAGAAACAAAAAAAAATAGTCGTTTCTTATTTCTACAAAAGTCTATAAAGCGCAACTCGAATCAAAATTGAGCGAAGTAGGGCCTTTTGTATGTCCGGTTATCGAGCGCAGAGATCATTTTTTCGTCAAAACTCATTTGCAGTTGAAATTCTGTGAACCATGGCAAGGTCGAGGCATAATTTCGTCGGTTCCTACCAAACGAGACTTTGTTTTTTTCTGTTACGTTGACACCTTTTGTCATCGATTGAAAAATACATTTTATTCGGTTTTTCTTAAATTATTTATGAATTCGCGGAAAAAATATCATAGCAGCCGCACGATTTACGAACGCGCATTCGGACGGATTATGAATTTTTATTTTCTGGCTGAACACGCAATCATTGTAAGTTTGTATATAGTTATGCATTGGTACATCTTGTTACAATAGAATGTATTTTTTAATATTATTATATAATAAAAATGAACATGTTTTTAAAGTAAATGTTTGATATCAAAGCATAGTCGTATTATTTACGAGAGCTCTGTTGAGTGGAAAATAGTCAGAAACCTCCCTGGATTTGTATATCAAATTTTTGTATCAAATTTCAATATTTCGTATTGTTTTTTCTGAAACATTCTCTTCTCTTTGAACCAATTTTTAAATCAAATAAATTTAAAATAACATTTTTTTCTTTTATTTTGAATTAAATTTTTTGTTTTATAAATTATTTGATAAAAGTATGAAACATTTTATGATACAATTTTGCACTGCAATTTTTGGTAGGAACCTTTAAACAATTATCATCGTCCAGAAAAAAAAAACATTTTTCCAAATTAATTACAATACATTTCTTACAAATTGCATTTTTCATAATTGGTTACAATGCGAAAGCTAATTTTATTCGTAAAAAAATTCAAGTGCCAAGGCGAGGGAGAATATATTGAAATGTTCATTTATCATTGGAAGAAACTAAAAAGATGAAATTAATGATATTCGGAAAAAAAAAGAAATGTACAAGTACCTACGACAAATCACTAAGATTACTATTTCATAAACAATTGTATGTTTAAAATTCTCATACTTTATTATAAAATGTGTAATTAATAATAACACCTAAGGATGTTGTTGAACTGAAAATTGGTGTTCTTTAAAATGTCTTACCTTTTTCTGTAACGTTGACTTTTGTTTTAAGTTTGCGGCGAATGCAAATCGAACCTTTACAAGAAATAAGATGGGACACGAAACAAAAAGAAAGAAGTTATTATAAAACTATAACTAACACTACAGATGTATCATTCTATCCAGAGCCCGTTTGTTCGTTGACTGATTCCATCAGCGATTGTCCTCGTGTAAACAGCGTCAGCAGAAAACAAATTATTTTCATAACCATGAAAGATGAAAAATATCAAACGTCGCAAAGATCAATGTACATTTTATGGAAGTTGTTTTTCTTCTTCTAACCGAGAGAGTCAAAACCAAAAAAATGGTTCCTAGGGTGGTTTATATGATGGAAACAAAAGGGAAAACCTTGTAAATACAGTAATTATACTGGTACCTACGATGGAAAAATATTTCGTTTGTAATTTTCTCATGATTCGATGATGTTTTATTAATAAAGATGTAAATTATCGAGTGATTTTCAACACTGAAAAAAAATACTGAATTTCATTGACTTCAAACATTGCTTCTCATCTTAAATACAAAACTTGTGACTTGTTTTTCAATTATTCATTATTTATTTTTATTGATATAACGAAATTACATTAACGTTTAGTGTTCAGTCAACCACTTATCTCCGATTCGGCCAAGCATATCTTTGGATACCGCAGATTTATTCAATAGTTCAATAGTCAAAAAGACTATTGCTCTTATTCTTGTTTTTAAACAAAGGAAGGAGACGTTCTGTGTTTTTGAGCAAACAAAGTTTTTAAAAAGGAGAAATAGACTTATCATTTAGTAATAAAAAGCGATAACTTTGAAACAAAAAGTATATTGTATCATTGCAAAAAAAAACTTGTATATATTATAAGGGACAGTGACCAACAAGTTCGCCATTGTTGTATACGTTGTAAAATTGAAAATTGAGAAGTGCGACGAAGCGGCGGACTTTTGTTTTTTGAATCTTGCGCAATAAACAGTTGTTCGCTGAAGATTCCTATCCGGATATGCAAATAAGACATTAAGAACGCGTCTCTGACTAAAGGAACGCCGGGCCATGTGTCTAATCTAAAGTTTAAATTTCTATTGATCCGTTTGCCTAGTGATTTGTACACAATCAAAATGTAACTGAGTACCATCCGGAAGATTATTAGTTTAATTACATACATACACGAATGCCTTCAACGATACGTTACACTGGCGATTATTCGTTTTTCGTTAAATCCTCATGTTTAAATGAAATCATCTTGTTTTTAATATTATACTAGTTCAAGTTCGTTTGCATGGTCCGAACCAACGTCGACGCAAGATATATATTTATTTACACATATATACATACGCATGTAAAAGCCATACAAACGAAAAGTCAATGAAAGGAAAAAATTGTTTCATATATGTCTGAGCCCTCGCGTTCGTTCGGACCACGCTTCGTAGTTAAGTTAGAGCCGGGTTCTATCGCCTCTTCCTTTGTTAATCGTGGCAATCAATTTTTTGTTATAAAAAGCAATTACAAAAGAAACGTACGGTTTCAATCTATGAGACAGATTGGTGACATCAAATCGATGAAAATCTGTTTTGTTCAACATTTAGTTTTTCTTAGGTTTTACGTCGTGTGATTTTGTTTTTTTTTTTGTTTGATAATATTTCTTTTAAAATACGATACAAGTGGCCCACCCGAGACTTCTGTTGGTAACCGGTTAGTCGTAACGTCGTTGATGTTTGTCGCTCGATACGTTGTCACTTTGCCCTAGCTCTACTCGATTTTACACGAGGCTTTCTCAATCTTCGGGATTTTGCAACAAAAAGTTCGCCGCAAGGTTTTCGTTTTTTTCACATGCAAAGTACGCTTGTACAACAAGGTCCTCTGGGAAGCCGAGGGCTTTCAATCGCTCGATCGCCTCTTTGTCCTGCGGGGTCACGGATATTATCCTGGCCCCCGAACCGGCACCACCGGTGGTTCCTCGTTGAGCTGCTGGGGTCGACGCGCCGGTCGTTGGACTGCTCGCTGGAGCTCCAGGTGCACTCGTTGCTCCTGCTGAGTCAACTGAAAGACAAAAATTTTAAATTAAAATGTCAAAACGGGAGAACCATAAAAACAAATGTTTATTTGATTGAATTTAATTTAATCAAATGAAAAAATTAAAGATTTGACGTATTGTTTTATGTTTCTTTACCAGGTTCGTTAAGCATTCTCAAAAAGGCCTCCTGGTTTTGGGAAATAAGCTGTAAAAGTGCCGGATTAGTTTCACCGATTTGCATTAAAACGTTGTTTAACAGTTGCGGATTGTTCTGAATGACTTGACGCATTTGGTGAAACTGTGGCTGGGTGCGTAAAAATGCTAGAGCTTCCGATCCTTGGTCCGAGGGATCTGCCGATTCTGGCGGATCCTCTGGGGGGTCCTCGAATAGTTGCGCTGGGATTCCAGTAAGTAAATATTCGACCGCTCTGTCAGGGTTGTTGAAACTTGCCCTCAAAGCCTGTTCCACTTGTTCTTTTTCGTACCTAAATTTTTATTGAAATACATTTTTATTAAAATGAATTTTTATTTAAATCTAAAAAATTGAGTTGAATTGAATTTATTTTAGATGCATCATTTTATTTAAAATAAGTTATTATTTTAATGTTTAATTACAATGTATTTAATTTTAATAGTAATTCAAAATTTGAGCCTACCCCATATCCATAATGTTGTTAACCATTGTGTTGTACTCCTCTCCCATCAAAAGTGCGCTTTCTGCTTGGGCTGGAGCTACGGCCGCTTGTGTCGGGGCACTTTGAGCTGTTCGTGGCACATTTGTTGGTTCTGTATTTATGCTAGGTGATGGCGTTGTGCTGCAAAAAAGTTGATGACGTCAGTAAATTTCAATAATTTTTTTTCACACATAAAATTGATTTATCACAAACAGCGTCATCTCTCATGCTCTCACGAACAGCCGAAAAGTCGTGATACTATTTTTAAGATGCAACCCAGCAGTCATTCATGAATAACAACAAAAGACTGAGATATTCAATCGAGAACTTTGAATGTCTGCCAAATTTTTGAGTGTCTTTTTTATAGAATAAAAAAATGAAAAACAAAAGTAAACAATAGGTATTGTGATGCAGATATTTTTTAACAAGACGAGTTGGTTTTTAAAAATGTTTTGTTTGAAGAACTTTCTAACATTTGGTTCAAAAAAATTTGGCTCCATAATCACCTTGTTGTTTGTTCCTTAGGTGTATCAGTGGTTTCAGCAGGTTTATCCTCGCTGGTACCAGCTTCGTTTGCTTTTGGTTTCGAAACAAGAATTACTATGAATTTTTTCTCGTCAATATTATATTCAGACAACGGTGCTTCGTCCTGCAATATTTTTCCTGCAACATAAGATCTCAATGAAATCCTGTCCCGCCAGGTTATACAAAAAATCCTAACCTATTAAAACAATAATAAAGCAGTTTTCAATTCAACAAAAATTGAGTTTGAAAATTAGAAACTAAACCGTCAAACGGTTAATGAGAGGAAAAACATTTGTAATTGTAATTCGCTCGGTTGAGTCAACAGAATGAATAGTCAAAAAAAAACATCCGTTCAAGTCTGAAGAGAAAAGTGAGGTTAAGTGAGATCGGTGATTAACACTCACCGGCGTATATGAGCTTCTGCCTCTGCGCTGGCATTCCATTTTGTGTTTCAATTTTTTCTTTCAGATCCTTAACCTTGAAAATGAGCAACAAATTAATAAAAGCACGCGTGAGACAACAAAAACAATACTTGCGGAACAATATCCGGCTGACGGGGAATAGTTTGTAACTATGGGCTTACCGTTTTCACGGGATCTATTTCCACCGTGAACGTTTGCTGTTGTAAATTTTTTAATGTTATAATCATGTTGGTTGACGGAGTTGCGACTATCCCCGAGGATCAGATCTCACGCGCCGCGTGAAATTCAGATATACAAATTTTGATGAATTTTTAAGAAACAATTCTTTAAGGCGATGAGTCGGCACAGCTTTGGAATATTTACCACTACACAGTTGAGTATACAATGCATGAGATATATTACGTGCATGCGTCGCCCTGCTGATAATAACAGCTTCTGACATCTGGCGGGGGCGAGGTGCAACTAACGATTGGTTCTTTTTGATCAACACTTTATTATTCAATTGTCCAAAACAGACCAAAATTGTAATAATAACTTGAAATAATTATTAAAAAACACAATTATTACAAGCACTGTTAAATATAACAAGAACAAAAACTCATTGTTTTGTTTATTTTTAGGTTACTTTTAGTGTCATACAAATGTGTTGAATTTCTCTTCAATACAACCGATTAGTATAAACAAATTTTGTTTACATTGTTTACAACAAATTTAAAATGAAAATAAATATGTCAATTTGTCAATTAATTTGAATGAAAACATTTCTTAATAAAAATTAAATTTTTTAATATTACTTTTTAAGGTTTAACCACTTCGTTTTGCATTGCAACAATTGAATAATGATTGTAACAATTTTGTATTTCGTTTCCCGTCAAGTTTTTTGTTCATGTTTACAATTTCATAACAACAACAAAAAAAAAGGCAAAGCCCTTATGAGCAGCGCCCTCTACAACAGTGAGCGTCTAAACGTGTCAGTTGCGTGACGCCTGGGCCATGTTGATTGTGCAGTCTATCTGGAAGTTTGGTTAGCGGCTGTGAGGCATAGTGCATTTGCATTTGTGTAAGATCTTGTGCTTGTCTGGCGTAGCTTCAGTTTGTCGTCGGTAGTCATTCCCTGCAGAAGTCTCCGGAACCAAGGTACCGCCAAGCGGCGCAATAAAGTGCAAAATGAGTTCGGGCATGCCGGAGCTGGGCTCCAAGATCAGCCTCATCTCCAAAGCCGACATTCGGTACGAAGGTCGTCTCTTCACCGTCGATCCGCAAGAATGCACGATCGCCCTGTCCAACGGTGAGTTCTCCCGATTTCAAAGATGGCCGACCATCATTATTCTCCATTTTCCGGCCCGCGTACAACGTGCTACTTAGACGACTTTCTCCAGACCCAACGACCCGCCTCGAAAAATCACGTCGCCCTTCCGCTTCCCTTTTTCTTTCACGCCCTTTGCCCTCGGTTTAGTTTCCATCTCGGCGCCAAGCTTCGATTCCCACTTCTCTCTAAACTTTTTCCCCCTCAACTGAAAATGTTTTTTTTTATTTATGTTGCTCATCGAATTGCAATAAATTTTATCGTACTTTTTGTTATAAAGTTTTTTGGAATTTCAGTTTTATCTCTTGTTTTAGTCAAACTTGTTTTTAGTTTGAGAAGAGAAGAGAAACATCTTTCTGGAGCAGTGAAAATTTTACTCCTCCAGAAAAGTTTATTTTTCGATTAGTTAAATTTAAGGATGATTGTTGTTTGAGATTTTTTTAGAATTATGAAGACACGTTGTCCCAGACAATTTATATTGCTGGCAAATTTTTCGGCCGCAACCAAATAGAAAGCTGTTATGATCTTGCATAGGACGAGATTGTAAACAAACCACACACGAGTCCATAATATTTGAGGACTTTAATTGGTGCAGAAGTTTGTTCGATGCTTTTATAGAAATCACAACATTGAATTCGATTATTTGATTTGGGTTTTAGAAATTTTACTTTTTGGAGCAACCCAGTTGAGCATTTTTTTTTTATTTTTTAAATTTTCTCATTTCGTTGTTTTTATAATCAGTCTGTACTTTATTATATTGAATCAATTTTTCTTTTTGATGGAAAAATTTAATTTTCAATAACAATTAAAATAATAAAAACGAATTATCAAACAAACTTGTAAAAAGAAATCGAACCATTCTCAAAGAGAACTGACAAACACTTTGTTGATCAAGTAGAACAAAGTTTGAAAAAATCGAATCAATTTTAATACCCCGCTTATCAAGAAATCATTCAATTTCTCTCTTATCAATTGGCTATATTTATAAATAGATAATTACCCAATTCTGCCGTAGGTATCTCTCGAATCGAATCATGTGATTTATTTTTGCCACATCTGGTGTTTCTAAATTTTACCTCACCTGATTGTTATGACTGGATGCTTAATTTCACTCATTTTTTTCATTTTCATTTTACAGTCAGATCATTTGGAACGGAAGAGCGAGAAGCTCAAATTCCAGTAGCACCTCAGGCTCAAGTTTACGAATACATCTTATTCCGAGGTTCAGATATCAAAGATATCCGAGTACTTAACAATGAACCATCGTTGCCTAATGATCCTGCAATTGTTCAGGTAAAATGATTTTGGCAATTTAATTATAATAAATCAAACAAAGAAACAACAAAAAATACAAAAATTAAATTAAAATCGTTTCAAAATTTCTAAAAGAAAAGAATACAAAATGTTTGACTTTTTGTTTTGCTCAGATTTTTATTTTTATATTCTGATTGAATTTTATTTTCATTTAGATGTTGCCCCCGACCATTGGCCAGCGACCATATCAACCCCAGGCAGGATATACTCATTCGATGATGGGTCAGATGGGCGGAATGAGTGGAACACCATTCAACGTAGGGTACAATCCAATGATGGGTGCCATGGGCATGAGGATGCAACCTGGAGTACAAGATCCTCGCGGAGGACTCAACAAACCGTCAAGTGAGTTGCTCCCAGGCGGCTTGTCCGCATTCACCGAACAGTCGCCGCCCAATCCTATAGCTGCCGGAGCACCCTCATCAACTGCACCCCTTGTCAATGACAATCTTCCCAAAGAACGATCTTTGGAAGACGGTAAAATCATTCATCTTTTTACTCCTATCTCTTGCTTGTGGCTATCTAGAAATGCCTGTCTAGGTGTCGCTTCTGCTGCTTTTCTTTCGTAACCTGTTTGGCGCACCATGGTAAAGCTTTTGCATCTGCTAAACTTGTTTTTAACTTGAAAAATATATGGCGATGTTTTTAAACATTTTTATCAAAATTTTAATTATAATTTATTTTCATTTTTTTAAAGTAATCATATAAACTCTGCACGATTTTGTCGCACCATAAGCTTGATATAGCAGTAGTTGGATGATCAGAGTTGTAAATTTGCATGACACTTCAAACGATTTAGTAATTAAAGCTACGCTTCGATAAAAAAATTGGCTTTTTTCTGTTAATATTGCAACTCTGATTTCAAGTAGTGATTGAAGTTTAGTGGTTTGATGATTATCAAAGTTTCATCTGTTGGATCGGTGTGTTAATTTGAAATGTGTCTCAGGCGTGTTGGATTTCATTGGCGGAGGTTCTCGATCGACTACACCGACCTCCCTCTTAGCGAGAAAAAGTCCGTCTATAGATCAGAGCGTTCAGACTGGCCACCAAGTTGGAAAAATTGGTGATAATGCGAACAGAAATAACATGCAACGAAATAATATGAGGGACAGGTATTGTATATTGAATTTTATAAAATTTCAAGTAAATTACACTTTTATTTTTAGTCCAAGCAAAAATAATATCTGTATATAAATTGAAACACAAAAATTTTGCAAAATGTGTTTAACTATCTTTTATCAAATGCAAACTATGAGATATAATTGAATTTGATGAACCGTATCTTATTAAAAACAAAAGATATCATTTTTCAAAAAGCAGCCATGGAAGTGGCAGAACGAGTAGCGGCATGTCGCAGTACAGTGATGGCAAGTCGAAACAACAGGATCATGGTCAGGGTCCGCATGGAGGTGGCAGAGGAAATCGTGGTGCTGGTTGGATAAACCGTGGTGCCATGCGTGGAAGAGGAGGAAGAGGAGGCGGTGTACGCGGCGGCGGGATGAACAACAGTTTCAATCGCAACAATCAGGCAGGCAACGCTGCCCAGAAGGCTAAAAATACTCTCAAATTCGACAAGGAATATGACTTTGAAACTGCTAATTCGGAGTTTGAAGAGCTTAGGTATATCATCGTGCTCTCATCTCATCAACCAGATCCTAAGAATTTAATGAACAAGTTTGTTAACGATTCTTTCCTCTTTTTTTGTTCATTATGCAGATCTCAGTTAGCTAAAACAAAGATTGACGGCGCTGTTGACAATGAGAAAAAAGATGACAGTGGAAACGAGACTGGTGCTGGTGAAGGAGAACCTGAAGAAGAGCCAGAGATTGTGCATTACGACAAGTCCAAATCGTTTTTTGATAATATCAGTTGCGAGGCTGTTGAGAGGAGTAAAGGGTAATAGTATCTTGCACATCTAGTAATAAATAAACAGATCTAAATGAGATGAACATAATTATGAACAAGAAAAATTTGTCTTTTTTGTTTATATTTTTTTTAACCTGTAGCAGCATAAGTAATGATACTAATGTTAATTGTTCCAGAAGATCTCAACGTACTGACTGGCGAACGGAGCGCAAACTAAATTCTGAAACTTTTGGCGTAGCGTCGATGCGTCGCGGAAACTACCGCGGTCGCGGTTACTACAACCGCGGCGGTGCCGGGGGTATGTACCGCGGCGGCAACGCGGGTGGCAACGTTGGAGGCAACTTCCGCGGCTATCGCGGCGGTGGCAATCGCGGCCAGGGCAACCGCAACAAGCAGCAACACCAGCAGCAACAGCCGAACAGCGCACCAACACAAACCAGCAGTCAGCGTACAACCGAGTCGATCAACGCGGCAAGCGCACCAGCGCCAAACAACCGTCTCGTGAGCGGCACAGCATAGTAATGGCATGTGCGCTCCACGTCACGAATTGAAAAAAACAAAAACAAAAACAAACAAGCAAGGAAAACAAAAAACACGCCTTAGCTTTAAGTATTCACATGATAGATCTAAGACTTTTTACGGAACCGAAAATGCCCGATTAGAGTAACGTGTGATGAAACTGAATTAACAGGATTAACATTACTGAGCCGCCACTTTTGTACCACGACTCTCCTTCCGTTGACGTAAAATAACTCGGCTTTATTGCGCCCTCGGACGATCGATCCCGCAGCTACTTCTTTTTTCCCCTTTTTTTACAAGAAACAACAAAAATAATCATAACAACTAATTTTCAAACTCTTTTGTGTTCACTCACACCGTCGAAACATTTTTCGATATCAATGAAAATATGTTCGATCTACGCTGCGAACCCAGCATCGTTTTTTATGTACCGTCTAACATTGATAGAAGTAGAGTGGATCGCGCCGGAGATTGATTTCCACTGGACCGGAGTACGAAGCGATCTTTGGCCAGGGGCATTGATCATTCTGTGAGATAAACTTCCGAACGACAAGCGGGACTAAACCTCGAAATGTAACAATCAATGTTGTTGATGCCTTTTCGCTGCAGCAACATTATTGTTACACGAGAAAGCTGTCATTTTGTTGCGGTTACGAGAAAATGATCAGTCGACGAAAAGCATGATTGTTAATTAACGTCGTTAATTGGCAATCATCTTTATCGGGCAATTATATTGTATGTAAAAAACCATTTAGTGAACGTGAAAAAAACAAACACTTTTTTTTGTTGCTGAATTGGTTTCTGGGGCTTGCAGCGATTTTTTAACGAAAAATCACGACGGGACCCGAGTACCAAAAAAAAAGAAATGAAAATGAAAAAAAAAAAAAAAAGAAATGAAGTAAAGTAAAACTCAGCTGTAAGAAAAAAAGAGAAAAAAGAAGAAGATGGTTTGTAAATGAATGTAAGATTTTTAAAAAGAATCTCGAGTACATTTTATTGAAGAAATTGTTTCATTGTGAATAATATACAATTGTGTCGGTCTTGGAGCAATTGATTAGCGTCGAGTAGAGATGATGATAGGAACCACGTTCTGAAATTGACATTTAATTCGCACGACGGTGGTGGGTTGCTTCAAGACTGGCGGAATTTTCTAGTTTGGTTTATTCTTTTACGCATTTTGATTTTCACGCGGGACGAACGAAGAAAATTTATATGTAAAGTAATGATGAAAACATTCATAAGGAACGGGATTGATTATGAATTGTATATGAGCCAAAATTGTATTAAGGTAAATAAGAAGGTGGAATTATACATAATGAATGATGATAATTGGTGGAGCAATATAAGAAGAAACAAAAGTGAAATGATTAATGAAAAATAGCCCGCCAATCGCGTGTTGCGTGTCCTTTATTTCGATAAATGAGACAAATTGATAAAATGAAATTGTGTAACGATTAATGTATACGGTATCGCGCGCTCCGGTTGGCAATGAAAAAAGAAAAAAGAAAATTGATGAAATATGATGGATTACCGAAAAGATGCATGAAGCATTAAAGCGAAAACGGCGACTATTATTTTTGTATTGCTTTCGCGAAAGATTGTCCCACCAGTAAAAAGAAAGAAGAACGAGAAAAAGTCGAATATATATAAATATATATTTACATGTTCAAGCAATGTATTTAGAATCTGCAAAAAAAGGAAGGAAACGATGAACATTATAAAATAATAAGTGAATACAAATAGAAAAACAAAATAGCAGGGATAAGCGAAAAGAAAGAATAATAAATTGGAGGGAATTCGGTGCATTAAATGCACGGCGACTTTTTGAAAGGAGGCTTTTGAGTTTGTAATGCGACATGCTGATTCCGATAATTGAGTGATAAATATATATAGTGCGATTTTTCTGATAATAAATATTTTGTTTTGTACAGCGGATATCGTGATTCCTAATGTTAAATAAAACAAAACTCGAGATTGAAAAAAAAAGTTTGCAGTTTTATTTTGTTTTACTCCTTACTTGAAATTTTTAAGATTAAGAATTTTGTTCAAATATTTTGAATTATATTAAGATAATTTGTACCAGAAAAGTACTTTATTTAATCGAAATAGTTAAAGCCGAGGCTCCAACAAAAGTGTTTCGTTCCTGGCCACAGTCACTGGCCGGCTGAAGACTACAGTAAATCATGCATGTATATAGCGCATACGGCACTATATTCGGCTCAGTATATAGCGTGCCTCGTCGCAAAACGCACGCGGTTTTTTTTTTTGAAACCCTATCGTCGTCCGTTTCAGTTGTGCACTTTCAAGTACTGTCGCTTATATTTTGTGCACGTGAGTTTCGTTGTGCGCGCGTCCTTTCCGATCCTGTGATTTGAGTAGAGTATCTTATTTTTACTTAAAAATACTATTAAGAATCTAAAAGAGAAAAAAGTTTCTGAAGATGTATAGTTTCTAAACAAATTAAAGAAAGAGAAAAAAATAAAAGTGCAGGTTAAAGACTGAGTTCTGAAACAATAAAAATCGTATAATTTGTTAATCATTGTGAAGAAAATATAGTGAAGATAAAAAACGAAACAAAATATACAAAACCAAGTGCGAAGAATATAAAAAAGGTATAATATTGTATTGAAAAGTGTCATTTTTGGATGCAAGTTTCGTAGACTTTTGGGAAAGTTAGAAAATTTTCTAAAAAGTGAACGAAATCAATAAGGTTTTGTTTTTTAAACAAAAATGTATTTCGGCAACGTATTGAAACATCAAAGTAAATTTTAACTCGTGCGAGTTGGAGGTTCGAATGTCTATCATCGATCAGTGGTGCGTCTATAACAAATATTTCTAGTCGATATATATTCCTGGAGCTTTTTTTATAATTATAATACTCAGTTTCACAACAACAAATGTCAAACTTTCTTGGCAACATTATAGTTAAAAATAGAAAAAATAACAAGTCATCAAAAATCAATGTAACTAATTAAGATAAAAAATTGAAGAATTAAAAATCGTCTTCCAAAATTCGTAAAACATGTTACAATTAATTCATCTAATTTTTCAATACGCTTTTGAATTTTTCTGCTACTTGTTACTGCCGTCTCGCGATCCGGCGAGTAATCAATTCGATATACTTTTCATGGCAATAAACTCGGTCGTAAATTTGTAATAAGGTCTGCCTTTTTTACCAACCACAGTTTTTCAATTGAAAATACATTTTGTTTATTGCCATCTTAGAGATTTTTTTTAATGTAAGCGGAGATAAAAATCGAAAATAAAAATGAGGATACATTAAATCAGCAACCTATTAAATCGGAATAGTCCGAACGACTCGCGATGAGCATTTTCTCACATCAAGCATGCATTTTTCCAACGGCGTAACTATGTAAACACTCAAACCTAATCAATAGATAACTGTAAACGATATACTAGCGACATGTGCAGCATAATTAACTTTTTCTATATTCAATTCAACGTCAAGTTATAATACATTGAAAATAAAAAAAACTTCTTAGTATCATATTTTTGTCTGGAAAAAACTTTTGAGTGGAAATCACGTCTACGGTCGGCAATTTTCAGCACCGAGGTGAATTTTGTAAATGAAAAATGTTTGAATCAACTTTTTTGAATTAAATTTTTTCAATATTTTCAATGAAATATTTCTTTCAGTTGATTTGATTTATGAAAAATTTCCGTTTTTTTTTATTCATAAATAAAGTTGATTGAAGATTTGTGAGGAAAGAAAAAAATGTACAAATTGTCAAATAAATGACGCGAAATGTAGAGATGATGGTATTATGATAAAATGAATTGTTGCTTTCAGAAGAGGCATGAATCAGAAGCCGTTTATCTTTCTGTGCGTTGAAAGCCAAATAGCCCAACGATAGTCCCCCGCATTTTATTACATTTGCTTTTTTTGGCTGCATGGAACACTTGAATTTATGCTCTTTTTTTATTTGACACTTCTCATTTCACGATACATTTTTCGTTAAAAGAAATTGTGCGAATATTATTTGTTTATAAATTTCAAAATTACATTCTCTTGTACTTGTACTTTTTCGAACCTTGCGGTTTGGAGCATTTTTTTATTTTTCAAACAACTTGAAAAGATAAAAATAAAGATTTGCATTTGCAAAATTCATTACGATTATTAAGGTTGTAACTATGTTTATGTGGCTGGTGTGTATAGAAAAAATTATGACGAAAAAAAATGGTACAGAAAAGACTGAAAAAAATCACGAGGCATTAATTTTGCATTTAAAACTTAAAAAAAATGTTGCATTTTTGGACAAATCCATTAGACATTGTTAATCACGTTTGACTCATGTTTAATTAACGCGAATTGCTATCAAACAAATCACGCAATTTTCTTCTAATTCTTTCATTCAAGTTTCTGACGCAACGCTGAAACGAAAAATACCCATAATCGGCTAGCAACAATTTCTTTTGTTTGAACTTGAAATTTACATTTGAAAAATTTTCCATTCAAACGACGGAAAATTAAATAAAAAAATAAATAAAATAACAAAACAAAACAAATAGATAAGAAAAATGAAAAATGCATTTGTTAATTACAAAGCAAAATGTTGTCTCAAAAAAAATCCGACGACTGATTTCGTGCTCCCTCGAAAAGTGCAAAATCTGACATTGATTGATCTACACGTATTTACTAGACGCACAGAATAGAAACAAGATTTATTTATTTTCGGCGATCAGTATGAGGATGATGCTGGAAGACTAACGGCCTATAAATAAAAATGTCGTATAAGGTTCACAATGGACCTGCCAAAGCATCGATTTCCTTAAGATTCAATATGTCAACTCTCGGACGTGCCCAAATCAAAATATCCCAACCGAGACAAATAATTCAGCGTTCGGTGTACATTTATAACTCGGATATTTTATTGTTTTTTTCCCTAATTCATAAACTATTGTTTAATTTATCGGTGTTTCCATACTCTTGTACTGCGGCTCATAAAATATGTAAGTCGCAACTTTAAAGCCTTTCGAGCGCCACTGTGCGAAGGAGCACGTGCATAACATAAGTTACTTGTTGCGATCGCGTCAACAAAACCTGTATACCCTCACGTACAACTTCATTCAGACAGACCTGTCCCGAAGTTTGCTATGTCAAGTAGTAACTGCAATGTAAAAGCATTTCTTTCAAGGCCATAAATGTCAAGATTATCAGAACAGTAATAAATTACAATAACTCTTTAAAAAGAATTTTAATTTGAACAAGTTTAAAAGTTGAAATTTAAATATATTTGAGGCATATATGGGGTTATATATGTTGCCCATATGGAGTCATACATGGAGCCATATTTGAAGATATGAATATAAATTTGAGTCAATAAGATTATAAAAGTGAAATTAGATTAAAAAATGGTTGAACAAAATGGGCAAGTTTATCTGATGGTTTTGGAGAACGAAATGTGAAGTCAACCGTATTTGTTTTAAACATAGCGTGTCCCACATTTTGGGCGCACCTCCGGTATCAAAAATAAGCGGACAAAGGTGTGCACGTTCATTCAAACGCAAATCTCTATAGAATCCGAGAGTATGCATCGCCGGGCGAGCGCAACAGTAAGAAGAACGTTGGCTTCGGTTTAGTAATCGATCCAGCTATAGTTACAGAATTAAAACGCCATGTCGATCGGCTCCCGTGTCATCAATTTTTCGTCGTGTGTCGTTTATAACAACCCAACTATAATGACATTCATTACAAACGTTAAGAATTTCGTTCCGTCAATCGATCCGGCGTTATCGCCTCCGCTGTCCTCTTTAGTTGCATAACAATTTTTCATTCTGAAATGTCATCCACCAGCGGGCGACCAGAATAATTTTCTTCCTGCAAACAATCAGTGCTAATTTCTTTTTGTAATTATAAAAAAATTGAAATAAAAAAAAATGTTACGCGAGGATTGTAACGAGAGGATTGATTTTTAATGAACATTTTATCAGAGATTAGATAAGGTTGAAAATGAAGGTGTTTATCAAAAGCGCCGGAAATTTTGTCACTATAATTTTTAATTTTTTTTTCTTTCTTCTAAAAGACGCCTGTGCAAACAATCGCGTCACACACGTGGGTCAGATGTAATATTTTTGGAATCTTCCAGAGCCGTAGAAATTTCCATACGCCGAGGTAACGAAAGGTCTGGCCTGAAATCTTACTTTGCAATTCGTATTTTCAATTCAAAAGTTGTTTTCTTTTCCCCTTTTTTACACAATTGTTCAAATTTTTTATTGTGTTTTTTGAACAAATAATTTTTTTTTTATTTTTTATATATAATTTTTTCATAATTCGTCTTTTATTTTGAAAGGTAATGTTTTGGTCTTTCTACTCCGACAAATTTTATGCAACCGTTAAGATTCCAGATGACAATAGAAAATACGTTACGACTATTTTGACCTGGGCCAAATCAATGAAAAGGGACGAAAATAAACAGTTTGAACAGGCGTCTACATCGTTGGTCGTTGATCACGCAAAGCGGCCATTAATGACGGAAATTGTCACGCACTTGAAAAGTATCCCCGACTGACTTCGCTGCAGTGCAAAAACTTCGAATCGCTGTCAACGAACCGAAAGTGATACATTGGTTTGGACGCATTTTTTCCTCCCGATTTGCGTCGTCATGGTGTGGTCGTTAAAATTGCGAGGCCAAGGTTTTATCGGGTGGATTGTTCCTGGCCCCGTTACGATACAATAAATATTACCTCGAGTTCTTGAAGATATAACGAAGGTTTCATCAGATTCTTAGAAAATCACAAATCTTTTTTTTTTCTCACAACTTTTCCTGTCCCCTCACAGTCTTTCCGCTCATAAAAATCAACTGCAATTAAGAATGCAGAATAATTTCTGTTCCAACTAATTTCCAACGTTTTTACATAAAAATTGTAAAACTGCCCTATATTTTCTGTAATTAAACATTAAACGTAGAAAGTTGCACTTTATGACCTGTAAATTTACATACAACATTGTAAAATTACATTATATTTTCTGTAATTTTACATTGAAATTGTAAAAGTAAATTTTACATTCTGTAATTTTACTTCGAAACTGTAAAATTGCACTATGCGTTCTGTAATTTTACACTGAAGTTGTAAAATTATTCTATACGTATTGTTAGTATGTATTATTTTATTCTTTTTCATTTTTTCAACAATTCAACAATATTTTTTAAGTTGATTGATTGAAACGTTTGCATATTTCCGAGGTGATTCGCAAATGAAACCGCAAACGAAAGAAAAAGGTTCAACGATCTGAAAGTGTTTCGAACAGATTGATTCTCCCGTGAAAAGTTTTTGAATTATGCAATCTCAGGATAAGGAAAGGTTTATGGCATGCAGATCGATGGAATTTACGACCGCTAAACATTTCGATTCTGAATTGCCGTAATTATTTTAATTGCATGCAAACATTTTTGATTCATCAAATTGCAAAGAGTCGAGATGCGATTCAACGAAGTCGGTCGGGTTACCGATTCGAGAAACGTGATAACGCATCGCGTTTATTATATAAAATAATATCGTCATCGATTGTTTTACAGTTTGCAATCGACGTACATTTTAGGCGAACGAGAAATAAAAATATTTTTTTGTACTTCCTCAACCAATAAAAATGCATAGGAATGTTTACAAAAGCTCCGGTTTCATAAGCGGGCATTAAAGTCGACAGACGCTGATGTTAAAAAGTTATGCAATCCAAATCGTAAAGTTGCTTCCGACTGATCACAATTGCGTCAGGATCGATTATTTTGATTTGAGAAAAATAAAAACAAGCAAAAGGAAAAGGGCTCGAGAAATGTGAGTTTGAAATAATGCGTTGAACTTGAAAAGGTGAGATGATGAACGAGTTTTGAATTTAAAAGGTATGTGGAGAATTGTCGATAGTGCAGGAAACTTTGAACGTTTAAAATGTCCTGAAGACATTGGTGTGGACGTCTTCGCTCGTGGTCAAGAGAGACCGAGCAAATCAGTTGTGCGTGGATCGCTCTGTTAAATCGTCGAGCACGAAAACTGGTATGTCCATCTGCGAGCGCGCGACCGGTTTGGCTGACTCGTTTCCAGTCCATTTTCTTTTTCATCTTATTATTCCGTTTTATCAACGAAAGTAAATATCTTCGGTGCTGCTCCTTCGGCAGGGAATCACAAAATCCACGCGTCTGCTAAGTAGATTAATTGTTACGCTAATCCTTCTCAAATGTGTCTCACTTTCAGTTTTGTTCGAAGGCGATCGAATTTTCATCGATCTTCTAACATTTCCCTTAAACTCCTTTTCTTTCGACAGTTTTGCAACACTTTTTTCGCAACTTTTATTTCTTCATTTTATTTACAACAAAAGTAAATTTAAAATTATAAGTTGATTAAATTAACGTTTACATATAAATTATATCTGTGCTTATAATATTGTATCGTCATTTTTGATGTGGTTAAAAATTGATTTTTTTTTCTTGAATAGGAAATTCTTGCCTTGCAAGATTTACGGGTTGAATTCTTTAATGGTCGATTCAAGTGGATTTAATTGTTCGTTTGAATTGATAAACATTAAACGTTGTCAGAAATTTATTTTCATTTTTCAACTCGTTTCAACTTTTCTGTCCATTTTTAATCGGTGTTTGTACGTGTCGTTTGCTCAATGTGTGTATATAAAAGGAAAAAAGGCATTTTGAAAATTTTGATGAACTTTTAGTAGCGATTTGGTCAAATTGATGTAGTAAAATAAAATTATGCAAATTGACAATTAAACAAAAACTATCTCGTTTCGCGAATATAGCACTCTTTGGTTTGAACTTTTTTGCAATTTTTTTATCATTCAAAAAATGTAGATAAATAATCATATCAGCAATAAAATAAAATTATTACAAATTAAAAAAAAGTTATTTCACATAATAAAGATAGCGAATTCTTTTAACGCCTTTTATGATTTTGTTTACTTGACACTTCTTATCAAACATATTCATTTCAATCATACCGATTAATTAAAGTAATTGAAACACTCAACACGCCGTTAGCGACTGGATGAATTTGCGTTGAGTTCCATCATTGATCAGCAGATGGCAATATGTCCCAAATAAAAACGATTCTATTGTACCGGCGCCTAGAATCAATACCCAAAGAAAAATAAATTAAAATAAAATTACACTATAAAGTTATGCTATAAAGTTAGTATCAGAAGTATATACACAATTATCATTTTTCTAATAAACAAAATAAATTTCAACTTGAAATGTCAACCAAAAGATGATCTCATTCATCTAATCTAGAAAATTATAATAAACGAAGGGTTTTAAATTACATGAAAGAAAAAAAGAATTATGAATCGTTTTTTCCATATTTCGCATAATTTCATAGGTTGGATAATAATCGGGCAATATTTTTGCAAGCCAAATAATATGCGGTGAAAATAAAAAAAACGATTGAAAGAAATAAAGAAGCTTGATGGGCTTTGCATGTGATAAAGGTCAGAAGTTTTTATTCCACCTTTAATCGAGGATTGTGATTTTTAATTTTTTTTCTCATAATTACTTTTAAGATGGATAAAACAATGCAGTCATAAAACGCGTAATTTGCAAATTATCGCAAATCTTTCAGTTTTTGCGCTACTTTTTGCACTGACATTTTTTGAATGAATAAGTGACCGATTAGATCGGCGCAATCGGTCGTCTACCTAAGTATTTCTAAAAAATTTTATTGTTTTGTAACGAAACCATATTTTCATGTGAAGGAATGTTTAAATTGTGTCGAATTAGCACGATAGTTGCTGCAAGCTGCAAAAAAATTGATGAAAAAAAAGTTGAAGCGAAAAAAAAATTGTTCGAAATGACTGATGCAAAATACAGTTTGAGTTGCAACTTTTTGTTTGTTATTTTCAGATAGCTGAATAACGGATTTGTTGATACTGCGACAACTCCACATGTGGACATCGCCTGCCCAACTCAGAATCGGCCGGGCACCCAGAAAAAAGTCAACTCGATAAAACCTTGAAGCGTCGCGGAGATGGATGTTAAAGGCGCCGACAAGAAAACCAACAATGGCAAACGGAAGCTCTCCTTTCTCAGCTTTGCTCAACGTAGCTCCGTAAGGAATTTCATTTATAACTTTACGCTGAAAAACATTATTCTTAGCCTTGGATTAATTTTATCTGAGATGATACATGTAAAACGAAATATATAGAATTACAAAAGATATGGGTCATTTTACAATGAAATTGTAAAATTACATTATATTTTCTGTAATTTTACATTAAAATTAAAAACTTACATTATAAATGTCGTAATTTTATTTTATCGTTGTAAAATTACGTTACATCTTCTGTAATTGTATGTTGAAATTGTAAATTTACACTATACGTTCTGTATAATTTTACATTAAAATTGTAAAATTACATTATATTTTTCATAATTTTACATTGAACGTGTAAAATCACACTACACAATTTGTAATTTTACATCGAACCTATAAAATTACACTGCACATTCTGTAATTGTACAATTTAATTGTAAAATTATCTCATTCATTGTATAATTTAATTGTACAATGAAACAATGAAAATGTTGAGAAGTGAGAACGTTATTTTGATAAACATCTTTTCATTGCATCCGAGAATTGTCATCTTTCCATGCCGCTGATGTTCCGGGTATTTTTCAAGTGATACACTTTATTCTAGGTATATCGTATCTCGTATCATTTCACTCGTCGCTTTCATCGAAGTGTTTAAACGATTGGTTATTGACACGCGAGCTACTCGCAATCAGGTCAATCGTTGTGTAAGGTCGTGCGACATCTCAAAACGATGTCCTCATTGGATTATCACCCGTAAAATCATTCTCGTTCGGAATTTCCTTTTGGAATCGCCATCAGACGCTGACTCTTATAGCATACGATTTTCAAAGTTAAAAACGAGGCGCTGAACCTTGGCTCGCATTCTCGCACGGAAATTTTCTCATTACGGGAGCATTTCCGAGTTCCGCAGGTGTTTGGACAAATGATCTCCATCCATTTTACCAATGGGAGAGCAGTTTAAAACTAATGTCACCCAAACGACGTGCTCCAATTTAAAAGTCGGGAAAAAATTTCACTGATTTTGTAGCTATAATTTTTTCACCCACGGAAATGTTTATTTAATCTTAATTTAATTTTTTTTTGAACGCTTCAAATCAGGATTCTGAGTGAATTCATTTTGTACAATTCATCTTGTAAACAGACGGAGGATAAATGTGAGAGATAAATAAATTTTAAATGAACACAGTTTTTTCTTTTACTGAATATGATTTTATTGAAGAAAATATAATTACCTTCGATGAAATATAATAAAACTGCTAGCAAAATGTTTGTGAAAAATATGTTATTGGAGAACGTTTTTCCTGCAAGGTCATTGCGGCCAATCGGTTTGACAGTACGTGCAAAGTAATAAAAATGCGAAATTATGGAATAAAAAAAAGCTTCTTTTTTTTGGTATCGACCGCCCGACACTTATGAATCGAGTCTGTCATCGCTGCACTTACGCAAGGCCGGAAGCCTTCTTGCAAATTCGATTACTGATGTCAATTGTGTCTCCGCGGGGATCACGATCGCCAGACAGTTTGTCCGGGAAAGTGAGATGCGCTGCACCGGTGGCGTCATAAATCCAAAACCCGAGCCGGATCTCAACAACGTGCAGCAGATCACCGAATGCGACATTTCAGTTACGTCAATGAAGTTTAATTTTTTTGCTTTGCTATCGTCTCTCTGTAGTTGCTCGTTTTTTTTATCTCATTACAAAACCTTTACTTCATTTTCCAATAATTTGAACAAGTTTTTAAAATTTTTTTCATGGTACATAAAAAGCCGCGAGTTTATTTTTGTCGGTGGAAAAATTTTGCTGTGCAAAAAGAGAGACGGAAAAATTAAAATCCGCTTATTAATCCAATATTTTATATCATGGTTAAAATAATTGGTGTTTGAATTTCATTCTTTCACAAAAAAGTCATTTCATTTTTAATTTCGTTAATTAATTTGATCTGTGTCCCGATCAATTAACTTGAAAATGAATTAATAGATTGTTTGAGAAATACAAATGTATATTAACAAAATTTGTCATCAATATTGATATTACATCTTCGAGGCACATGTGCAATGTTTATTTACAGCGAATGAAAACAAACAACCAGTCAATATCGATTGCCTGTTTGCACCTTGATATGACAGAATCGCTAGATGTTGAAAATCGTGAACCAATTAAGGGACCGAGAATTGATTAGAGAATGGGAAATTTCAAAAGCGTCATTTTCGAGTCCATCTAAAACAAACTCCCCGAAAAAGCGACTCGACGTTTTAATCAACTCACCTGCATGACAAGACGGAAGTTGGGTCGTTTGTTTCTGACATTATTCAAACACATTATTTATAGAACAGGACTAGTGCATGTGCACACAAGCGCCGTTATAAAAAAAAAGAAATGTGCCACGTCATACTTTGTCTTTTTATGTTTTCCCATTAAAACCCATTTTTGCAAAGACAATTCTCGGTCGGCTCTGTTTTGTTTTCTCATCGTTTTATATTTTCATTCGGACGCAGACTGTTCATTTCATCAATTTCTAACGAATCGAATAAATTATTACAATTGTGTGACTACCGTAACGATACATAATTTTGCAGCTGAAATAAATATCAGCACTTGGGCAATCCGTTATTCATTTTATTGACAAAAAAAATTTCCATCTTGTCGTAAAACATCTTTTTGCATGAACACTAGTTGAGTTACGCGTTGTTACTGAACTTGGCAGTGATTTATTGACAATTGAAAAAGATGGAAAAGCCAATAAGACGCGAAAGTTGAAGGATCCAAGATCTTGTTTCATTTTAGGGCAATGTTTCTCTCATAGAGATGACAAAGAAGAAGAAAAAATAAATATAAAATAAAAAGGAATTCTTTCGCGGTCATTGTCGTCCGATTTGTCGAGTCGCCGGTAATTGCTTCCATTCAAATGACTTTTGGACAAACTGGGAAAAAGCAATTTACGTCGGTTGAAGGTTGCGCTATGTATAGTGCATTTGTGCACAAGGTGGTCTGGTCGGCGCGCATCGGGGGCTTGCATTATCGATTGACGAAATTCGCGCGGGACAGATGGCGCGCGCCTGAACGAATCCTTTCGAGCGATACGGCCCGGAAGCCAATCGGCACCGGAACCACACCGCTAAGTTCAAGGTCGTTCCCGTGCGCTACTGCGCGATCGGCCTTTGTGCCTCGCTGCACACCTAAACTTGTTGAACATTTCGATTTCGCTTGTCACCCTTCCTCTCGTTACCCTTGATTCTATCACAACCTTGAAGCAAAGTCTGTCCGCAAGAAATGTGTATCACTTTATCCGTCGCTTTTTTCGGAGGTTTCGCCGAAAATATTGTCTACCGCATACTTGAGTCGATCGTGACTTTTTTGTAAATTTCTTTTCCCAATGCCAACACTCCTTGTTGCTTTTGCTTTGACATTCAACATTTTGTCATATTCGATATGATATCATCAAAAATTTAGAAGTAAATTAAAAAATTAATATTCATTTTAAAAAGACGTTTTTATTTTGTGCTTGAATGAAATAAATTTGAAATCAAATCTAAGCTTTTTAGTTTTTATTTTATTTCCATTTGACCTTCTTTTTTATATTTGGAAATTAAGAAATTTGTCGTTGTAGAAAAATAATTTAATGTACACATTTTTTGTGCGCATCAATGTTTGAGAATAATGTTTGAATTAATTAACATACGTTTATTTCGATAAATTTAATTCAGGTCAGAAGAAAATATGAAAGAGGTGAGCAAAATGGAGTGGAAGGTGACATTTTTTTATATCAACTTCACAGGCTGATAAGTAATGAATCAATATTAACGGATAAATTCATTTCAGGGGATTGAGTATATTTTATGACTAATATTTGGTTCACTTTTAGCTTATTAATACCTTGTTCTTTTGTTATACCCGCGTTTGTGTATTGATGAAAGGAATCGAAGAAAACGGATTTTTCCCGATGCCTTTGAATGAAAAAACATCCGATTGCAGAGGTGCGAAATTGAATTTCAACACGGACAGAAATGCTTTAAATACATCAAAACTTTTAGTACGCTCTACTGGATTTTAATTCATATTTTGATCAAACAATGAGAAATTTTTTTGAAATTATCTTCTTTTGTAATTTTTGCATTAAAATTTGTAAAAATCCAATATACTTTTTTAATTTTACACTTAACTTGTGAAATTACAATATATTTTCGGTCCTTTTTTCATTGGACTTTTAAAATTGCACTAAACCTTTTCTTATTTTACAATAAAATTTTAAAATTACACTATACGTTCTGTAATTTCATATTAAAATTGCAGGATCAAAAACAATTTTGAAAAAAAAAATGTTGTAAACCATTTTTTATAACAATTTTCTGGAAAGGGTTTCTCCAAAAAAATGAAATTGGTGTTTGATAGTAAAACCATCAACAAAGCGGCTGATCTTGCGTACAACTGATTTCCGGGTCGCGACTTACCGCGTCGAAGGGGTTCTCGCGAGGTTTGTCTCGCATGCTTCCTACGTCATCGCGGGATGCCACAAGAGTAGGGGTAGCTATCGACCAGGCGCAGCCGATCCCTCGAGTTCCCTACAGTCCGCGCCGGCTCGCTTTCGGTTCATTCCAGCCCGGGATGTCAGAGCCGGCGACAGTTCCCCTGGAAAGTCGTCTTCGCGCGCTGTTCCGCCTGGTCGCGTGAGTCTGCCTGGATCATTTTGACGAGCAGAACTAATAAATTGTAATTGTTATCAAAATAGATAACAGATAATCACAATTTAGTCCTGGTTTACTCATCCTAGATTTTCACCCCCTTTCATCCATTTATAATCACATTTTTTATCTATTTTTGTATTAACTTTCCTTTTTGTTTTATTTTTCTTTAAATTTTATTTTCAAACTAGCTATAAAAACCTGTTCGGTTGTTCCTTTCTTTTCGCAAATCAAATTTATTTACTAGTGTGGGATAAAAAAATCTACAGGATATATAGTTTCAAAGTGAAAAAAAGAGTTTGTTTCAGCATCTCATCCTGGCCTTCGAACTACTTTTCAAAGTCACCCTTGCGCGAAATCTTAAACACGATGTCCACCCCCATGACTGTTGATGTGTATCGTCAATTTTTGGTGACCCTTGTGTTTTAATCATCCGCATGGATGCGCCTTCCTTCCATCTTTTGACACAACAATTTTTTTTAGTGAAACTGACGTGCAACAACTTTTTATTCGAAACCCTCTCGTGCCATCGAAAGAAGTTCCTCTCAAATGTGCTAAGCGATCTGTCCTGTGAGCTTTTTTAACGACGTATCTCGCTTTTGCGTGAAATTGCTGTGCAAAGTGCTCATTTCCATCCGTCATAAAAAAATCAACTTTTGCTTCGTGCCGGAACAGTTCATTTCGATTGTTTGTTTTTTTTTCAAAATCAGAAGAAAATCTTTGGAAACGAAATGATTAATTGATGAATCATAAATTAATTCTAATTTATAATTCTACTTTTTAATTCATTTATGAATGCAAACAAAAAAAATAAAAAGTATAACTATTGCAAAGAAGCAATTAAAAAATTGATATGTCCTTTCATTGAACCAGGTGTCAAAAAAAGAGTCACTATCATAATTGAAAATTCAATAAGTCCATCGATCCTCTCATTAGTTTTTTTTTTCACCATCAAAACGTAATGGTTAAAATTAGAAACAACATTTTGTTCGACCTTAAATGACAAACATTAATATCCCCGGGAAAGCGCAACACGCGATCGAGTTTCAGACGCAAAGGCAACACCAGAGAAAGTTGCAAGTGGCGAATCACACGGGTTCCCTCGGGCGGTGCAGTTGCGATAAAGTTTATCGCAGTATTGGTTCACGCGGGACCCAACGTTTGATGCAGGCTTTGGTCGGTCATGCAAGCCCAAGTTCAAGGTCGCCTCGCATCGACCCGATTCCCTCTCGTGGACCAGCTGCGACGAACTTTCTAAACACAATGCATCCCGGAAATCTCGCATACAATGCTCGTGCCTCTTGGCGTTTAATTGATTTCCCTTAATCGACGCATCAGCCTTCATTAAGCCAATCAAATAACATCATGTAAATTTCATTCAATTCAAAATTAATCTTGCCAGTTTCCGGCTACTTAAATTCAAGGTCGACCTTGTTTTTGGTCAAAATTATATATGTGTTATATCTGGAGCCATATACGAAGACTTGCATGAATTTTCACTTGAGATTATGTTATATTTTTACAATACTTGTTAATTTAAAAATTAAATTTTTTTTCATCTTATTTTTTAGTTTTGTTTTTATTAATTAATTTTTTGCACATTTTGTGATTTTAGGTCGACGGTCATGGCTCGGAAACGGTACAAGCACTCGACGAAGAGATGGAGAAGGTTTTCGCGATGGAATCCATCGATAAGTTCGACGTAGCCCTGCTCGGTTCAGATTCAGAATCAACGGGGCTAGACCGCGAACATAGAGAACCACCAACACGTTATGGAAATCAGGATATAGAACGTAAGAATAATGGACCTTAAAATCTTCGTTGATCTTTACCCTTGTTCACAATTGTTTGACTATTCGTATTGTCTCGCGCGAAACAGGAATGCAAAATTGAATTGTATTCGTGAAACAAAATGAGACGGTTTAATCACTACGTGTTATTTAATATCGAGATGCTATATTTACCTTCAACGAAAATTCGTTCAATCGATAAAGCCGTTCCGCGAACTTTTCTAGTGACATTCAAAGCAAAAGTGCCTATACATTGATTGCTGCAGCCTGATTAAACGCTTATTAATTTTGCGAGAAATTCATTTTTTTTTATTATTTTTCTTCACTTATTTGTTGAATTTGTTGATACAAAATTTGTTTTCATTGTAAAGAAAAATATGAGATAAAAAAAATCATGTGACCTTATTTGTAACTACAGTGAAGCATTGAAAAATCATTAACAGGTGCCATTTAATTGTCATTGGTTGAACAATTTTTTTTAATTAGAACAAATCATCGTTATGAGAACTGAAACAAGATGCCTGTACTCAAAGCGGAAAGTGATGTCTTTTGATTCGGATTTCAAAACACACGTGTACCATTTCCCTTGACTTTTTTTTTTTAATTAAACTTCGATGACAAAATAAATAAAATGGCCTTCACGCGATTTTTACGAATAAATAAAAAGCAAAAATCAATTGCCAGGTAATATAAAAAATTAAAGGGAGAAATATTTGTCTCATTTTTTGTGATTAATCACTTTTCAGAACATCGCAAGAAAAGCTATCCACATCCGTATATGCCCTTGAAAAGCATCCACTCAAGATCTATGCGACGACATTTATCTCCGTAAGTATAATTTGTGTTAATTTTAATTTAATTTTAATTTTTGTATTTTTCCTTTAAAAATTATGTTTATTAAAAGTTTTTCCTGTAATGGATTTTTCGCGGATTTCTCGCCGGTTTAATCATTTCAACGCGGATTGAATTAAGAAAAAAGTTTGCAAAAGTACCATCTTTCCGAAGGGCATTTCTTTATATACATAAAATAGACTATGTAGTTCACACATTTTTCATCGAACAAAGTTTCGAATTAAGATTAAGTTAGACGTGAAAGCAGCTTTGAAAAATACTTCTTTACTTTTTATTAATGTTCTTTATCTTTAAATATACAAAAAAAAATATTTTCAGTTGATTCAGAACAATTTTTCCAAATTGATAAAAAAAGAAAAAAAATAGTATACAGATCGGTTTTCGTTCACTTGACCGACGACAATAATAAATCTTCATACGACATATAATGCTAATTTCGTAATGACTTGACGAAACTGCAAGCTACCATGCCAAATTTTCTTATCGATGATTACATTCTTTTCTAAAATCCAACAGGAACATCTATTCCAACAGCTAAAAATTCTATTTTTCATTTTTTTTTATTTTTCTTGCTTCTTCCATTTAATTAATTATCCGCAGGTAGTTGAGTAAAAAATGTCATTTTTTTCATCTCTTAAATTTAATTAACTCTGACAGGTACTGTTTTTTCCGTCTTTTCATCAAGAAGCAAACATTTTTTTGAAGTGTCAACGTGATAAATTAAATGAAAAGTAGAAAATGAACAAATGAGTGATAGGAAAACATGAATTGTTTTTCTATTTTTATTTTTGAAAATAAAAATGGGATGTGTTTTATAGAAATAGGGAAGGTTCAGCGACGAGCGAGGTAAACCCGGAAGAAGATGGGACGACAGTGACGGAAGTCGATGCAGACGCGCCGGACAATGCTGAGACGAACGTGGAAAGTCAAAACGAGGAAGAAAATTCAGATGAAACGGTCGAGTCGAACGTGAACAAACTACCGCCGTCCGCTGGCAATGGCGAGCCGCAAGTTTCGGAACGAGCTGCTGCCGCGCCCATTGAAACATCTCCTCTTGGTAGCCCAAGAGTTCAATTTCAGAGTATCACTAAAGATGCTACGACGAAACCTGATTCAGGCAGCGATGAAGAACGCAACCGTCGGAGACGACATAAAATTGAGCCCAAGTGAGTGTGATCACAGAAATAAAAATTAAACTAAAAGTTAAAAACAAATTCAATGCAAATTTATCCTAAAAACAAAATAATTTTTAAATATGATAGAAATTTTGAACTTTCAATTTAGTTGTAATTTAATTTATTCAGTTATTTGAAATTTCAAGTAATGTGGAATTGATTTTTGAATGATATTTTGTTTTAAGGGAATTTTCATTTGAAAGTAATACAAAATTATCGTAATATACATCAGAGGTTTCTTCTCAGTTTTTAATTATTTCGTATGCATTTTGTGAAAACTAATTTGAAACAGTAATATGAGAGTTATATGATATAAAAAGTTTTACATCATTATATAACTGGTTAAAGAAACTTGCGAACGGAAAAATTAAAAGAAATTTAATTCAATTTCATGAAGTTTTGTAAGTCTTTTGAAGTTTCTATTTTGAATAGGGAAAATGTTGTCTGGGAATGATCTATCGGGACAATTAGAGTACCTTTGCCGTTAAGCCAGTACGCGCGATTTTCTTGTCAGCCATAAATAAACATAACAACTAAGCTTTGGCAAGAAACTCTGACTCGTATAATACAATGTGGAAAATTAGTAAACACAAACGGATATGTCACTCTTATTTTAGATTACAAACTAGCCCGTTGATGAAATATTACAACCAAAAAACTAAAATCCTCACTGGTCCAAAATTCTTTTCTTCTAAATTAATACAATTTTCATCCCCCTGATTCACTGCAAAGATTCGACCCTTTATTTAACATTTTTCCCTCACTTTTTCATAATTGTTTTACAGCGAAAAAAAATTGTCAAACAATATTTAATTTATTGTCTTAAAATGTATTGCCTTGCGCAAAATTTAACGGAAGTTCCGCGCTAGAGCATGCGACTAATCCCCGTGGCCAGTCGTATTCTAAATTTGTCACTACTCGCCATTCAGAAGGAATTTTACTAACGCCTCTTGCTAATAACTTTAAAGTGCATGACACTCGAGATAATTATACATATAAAACCGAGGAACCGACTATATCATTTCATCCCGAACTTCATGTCACAATAGGTTTAATTTCAAAGTTAAAAATACCCGGATTACGTCAAAAAATCACAACAAAATGACAAAAATCGTTGATCCAACTCGCAACGAAATTGAACAAACAATTTGCACGACACCGCTCTTTCGATATGACATATTATTTTTGCATCAAAAGTTTTGATATGTTGCGATGGCACGCAAATCGTGTTCGTATTTTTTTCCATTTTTTTTAAATCGTGACATTGCAAAATAACAGAAAGCACTTTCAGATGCGACGAATCGATGAGGATGGTCGCGAGCGAACTCGCCAGGCAGTGCTTGGTGCCATGGCCTTTGGCCAGGTCTGTCCTCAACGATGGACCACGTGTTAGACCAGGGGTCGCGACGTGCAATCTTTTGTCGCATAGTTTTCGCGCTAAGTCGGGTCGATCAGGTCGCGCTGCTCCGATCTCACCCCCATGTTCGAGTCCCAAGACGACCGGTCTACGGTCATCGGCCAAGCACGCCGATTTCATCGCCAAAGGTCACTTTCTCTTGTACAAAATTAATCTTCTTTTCATCAAATTCAAATGATCAATCTGTGTTTCTTCACTCATTTATTAAACAATTTATTTTTAAAACATCAATTTGATTCTCAAATGCTTCGCTACTTTTTTATTATGCTCATTATTTGCTTATTTTTAAATGCGTTTAATTAAACAAAATTAATTTTTACTAAACATTCAAGTTTGAGATAAGTTTGAGTTTATTTTATGATTTAATATAGTGATCATTGTATATTCTTATTGTATATTTTTGTACACTTATTTAGAATTAAATTTGGTTAAAAGAAGTGAGATTGATTGAATTTGATAGTAATTGCACGACCGATTGACAGTACGATCGAGTGAATAAGTCGGAGCTAAATCGACGGCTTCTGTTGGTTTCGTAGCTCGGCAGACAATAACTCTTGAAGGCCGCGTGCCAACGCGATAGATTTGGCAGCATCAAAGCTCCATCTTTCTCTCGGCATCGACACCCTCGGAAAATTCACTTCCCGCCACGAAAGCGATTATCTCGCAGCGAGAATCGTTTCAGTTGGGGCTTCTTTTTCTTTGTCGTCGCTTGTAATATGGCTCAGGGCGATAAACACAAATCTAACTCGAGCCTTCGCGGTTCCTTCAATCACGATCAAGTTGTAATTGAAATAAATCGCCCCTGACAAACAGATCCTTAGTGGGATCTCACTTTTATTTCATTCATTTTTTCCCCTTCGCTCTTTTTTCTTCTTGTTTTTCTTCTAATTCTGGAATCTTTCTTTAAACGTTTGAAGTAACTTTTATAAATTGGGTATTAAACTTGAAATAAAAAAAAACTCACACACAGATTACACCGAACATTACATCAGGCTTGAGTAGATAAACCGATTAGTTTCGAATTGCATTGAGTAACTTTGGAAAAATTGAATTTGTTCAGCACGGAAGAAAGTTTACAAATTTAGATAACCGAATTGTGAGGTGTGAAAAAAATAAAGAAAGAACGGTGCATACATTTCACAGCTTAAATTTTGAAGAAGGTTGAGGATTATTTATAACTTTTAGTCTCGACGTTTCATAACTATTTAATTTTTCAATCGCTCATTCATTGCGAATATGAAATTGCTAATGTACTGTTCGGTTTGACATGATATGGAACATTTAACTTGATGAAAATGTAAGATCGTACATTTTCTATTGTCCCTTTTATTGTATACAACTTTTTGTTACATTTTCATATTCCTCGCCAATTTAATTAATAATTAAAATTAATTTAATTGTTTGCAAACATCAAATTAAATTCTATGAAAACAATTTTGATTAATCTTAAAGTATTTTTTAATATACTTCGTTTTTCTTAATTTGAATTTTCCGAATTCTAGATCTTGCTTTGTAAACTTGTTATCCGCAAATAAAATGTTTGTACATGGTTGCAATTTTAAATTGGATCCATTTTATAAACGATTGCGCGAATATTAATCGGCTTATAATTAATTGAATGCAAAATTCATTATCATATTAAGACAATTTCAGGATAACAAGATAAATTAAAATTAAACAAATTATTCCATTACTCAACATAATCGAACTGAAAAACGATAATCCGTCCAGAGTATTTCTTAGATTCGATGAATTTTATTTTACACGTAAAATATTAAATTTGTGTAACGTTACTTTTTTTTACCAGTATCAGTGTCATTAAAAAACATTTTTTTGAAGCGATGCGAAAAAAAAATGAATTACGTAAATATATTATTTTAAAATATCAAAAGGGCTTGCTCTCGGAATAACAATAACGGAATAATAACTAAATTAGTTTTCCTCGTTCTGGTTATATCGAAGAATAAAAGAAATACCGTTCACACTAAGTGACGTCATTGCAATATAAAATTATACCATACGCATGAATAAGAACAAATAACAATCACACATTATTGGATCGAAGCAATAGTGAACGACGGTGTGCAGAATATTTCTCATCACCAAAGGCAAAAAAAACAGTTTCATTCAAATATAAATTAATAATCTATTTTTCTGAATTGAACAAATTTTAATTTAAAAAAATTATTTAAATAATCAATGAAGTATGAAAAAATTAATTAAAAATTGATAAAAAATACTGACCGCAAGTAATACGTACACTACTGTTTCAAAAGTTACTGATAATCAATAATGAAATTATTTCTAAGCAAATGGTTTCCAATTTTCAATTCTGATAACTTCCTACCATCGTTCAATTAATTTGAAGTCAGTGATTCAGAGGCGAAAACAGAACTCAAATTTCCAAAATTTCAAGGAATAATTAACGAAAAGGTTGAAAGCTAATGAAAATTAACATTATTTACAAAAACCTTTGGCTCTTACGTGACCTGTAAAATAACTTTGAAACAAATTAATTTTTTCATTGTAAAATTTACAACAAATACACATTCTCTGAAAAACATAAACCCATCTGAAATTGTGTCTGTTAATCCATTTCAATATAAAATACAGACAACTTTGTTCCCTCGGTAATTCTAGTTTCAAACCAAGACCAAAACTTTATGATTAAATATTATAATTTTATAATTAAAAAAACTTTATTATTTACAGACGAAACCAGTATTATCACAAGTCACGGAAATATTCCCTCCAAGAGGACCCGGAATGTCGCAAGAGGGTTGGCGGTGTGCAGACGAGCGAGCTGACGGGCCCGTTGGCGCGACGCGTGAGCGTTCAGCCGGACGAGGCGGTGAACCTGCAGGAGCTGGACATCGATGACCTCGAGTCCCACCGGAGCGACGATCCGCGCGGCTTCCGTCGCCACAAGACCCACAACGTGGTGCAGATCGGTCGGCGCCGGGAGCTGCCCCAGTTCGAGGTCGGCAAGAAGCGCTTCGACCACTCGCCCCACGAGGTCTTCGTGCAACTCGACGAGCTCCGCGGCGTCGGCGAGGAACGGGAATGGTGCGAGACGGCTCGTTGGATCAAGTACGAGGAGGATGTCGAGGAGGGCGCGGCGCGATGGGGCCAGCCCCACGTTGCCTCGCTGAGTTTCCACTCGCTGCTGAACCTGCGACGATGCCTCGAGACCGGCGTCGTGCTTTTCGACATCGAGGAGAAAGATCTGCCCGGGGTCGCCTACAGGATCGTCGAGCAGATGGTCACCGACGACCTCATTCTGCCTAGCGATCGGCCGGTCATCATGCGCGCTCTACTGCTCAGGCACAGGCACGTCAATGAACACGATCGGAGCTTTCGGTTTGGCTCCAAACGAAACTATTCCAGCTACACTAGTTTACAGGTAACGAGCATCTTTATCAATCTTTGGTCATTTAGAGAATAACAATTTCCAGATGTCTGGGCATTTTTTATGCTCTGTACATTTTTTGTACGGCAATTTTAAAAGATGTAAAAAGGATGTTGAGATATAAAGCCAAATTCAACTGAAGCATCTCGTAAACTAAGAAAGTTGGAATTGAAGTTGATGAAAATAGATTTTAAAAGTTTGAGAATATGAGACTGAAAAAGGGGTTTCTACGCATTGTATTTTATAACAATCGAGAGAAGACGCGGTTGTCCTGTTGGTAGTTCTCGAAGGTACACAGATTGGTACTCAAGCGAGAACTTGGGTTTGGTATAGGAAGAAATAATAATAAATTAAAAAAGAAATCAATTTTTCAATTTCCTTGCATTGACTCTGTTATATTATTACATTATTAAAGTTAGTACACAAAATTGAAGATTCCTGTCTCAGATTGCTGACCTAAATTATCTTTGGTTTCAATACCTCTCCGTAGAATTTGACCCAGATGCTATAATTTTGCAGGAAAGAATATGATGTGACGACGAAAACAATAATTCATGTAAAATTACATCCAAGGAACTTTTCATTGGCTTTCAACTGTCATTAAAATTGTATAAAAATTTAAAAAATATAAATCCAAGTTTGTGAAATGAAAAGATGAATATCAAAATGAAAAATGCCACCAGTTTTTAAAACTGAAAATTAAAAAGAGTTTAGTTTAGTTTTCCCACTCGAGAGGTTGCATCCTCCTGTAATTTGTAACACGGTTCTCACGAGCTAATATAAAAAGCTTTTCAATATTGTTTTTACAGTCGGTCTGGCTTGAGGAAGACGACGCTGCGCGGGAGGTTGCCGAGAGCAATGTAATTAAACACGTTCATCCCCCCTTCAAAGTACACGTCACGTTTATCTTTTCTTTTTTGTCCATCCCCGTTGAGCTAGGTGATTTTTTGCCGTCGGTCGCAACACCGGCCCACCGTTTTATATCCCGGCTTGTTCTTTTTGTTCCGATACGTTTCACCAGACACGTTGGATTTTGTCACGTGAAAAAGCACACTTATCAAAAACAAATTAAAAAAACAACCAGACGGTGTTTCTTGGTTCGACTGTATTTGCCAAAGTTTTGTTTTTCACCCCTGATGCACCCAGTTTATGATTTCTTTTTTCTGTAGTTCTCTCACGTTTAGCGATTCAGTTGTGTGCCAAAATCACGAATCACGTTTTTCTAATAGAAAAGAAATGTCTATGAAAGAACAAAAAGAAAAATGGAAAAAACTAAAACTTTCTATGGAAAAACTAAGTCTCATCTTGACCACAACGTGTGAATCAGTGGAACGACTTTTTCGAATTCAGAGGATTAAATTAAATCTTGTGTTTGTAGAATCTCAACGAACCGAAACAGAAGGCAACATCAAACTCGAACCTGGACAGCAACAACCACGTGATAGACATGAAGGAGGAACTGACGTTCACAAGCAGCAACGAAGACCTCAAGAGCAAGCATAACGAGTACATCATGAAGAGGATCCCGGCCGGAGCCGAGGCGACGGTGGTCCTGGTGGGGGCCGTGGACTTCCTCGACCAGCCGACCATCGCCTTCGTGAGACTGGCTGAGGGTGTGCCCATGCCATCGATCACCGAAGTCTCCATCCCGGTGCGGTTCATGTTCACCCTTCTGGGACCGCGGGATTCCGAATTGGACTACCACGAGATCGGTCGGTCCATCTCCACGCTCATGTCAAACGGATCATTTCACAAACTCGCCTACAAGGCGACCGAGAGGCGTGAGCTGCTCTCTGCGATCAACGAGTTCCTCGACGACTCGATTGTGCTGCCGCCTGGCGACTGGGAGAGGCAGGCACTTCTACCCTTCCAGGAGTTGAGGGCGAAGAGCATCGCAATCAAACAGAGAAAGGTCAAAGCCTTGGAGGAGATCAAAAAGAAGCAGGAGGTCGCTGAGAGTATTGGCGTCACCGTTAAGAAAGGTTCGGTCCTACCTCAAGTAAAGAAACTCGACAATTTTGTTATTCAAGTTCAACCTGGTTTGCAACCTTTGACCTTGGAACATATCTTGTGAATTTAAAGTCACAATTCCTTGTTCCATCTCTTTTGTAGAACTACAACGAAAGGTCAAAGGTCATTACTGCAACGGATGATCTATTTCCGCTTAATTTAATCGCAGTGTCATTCTTGTTTGCAGTACCGCTGTCATCAGACGACGAGAAGAGACCTCCAGACGATGACCCTCTGCGGAGGAGACGAAGACCATTCGGGGGCTTGATAGCGGACATCAAAAGGCGCTACCCGTTTTACAAGTCTGACCTGACGGAGGGCCTGAATTCGACCTGCATCGCCGCGGCGATCTTCATGTACTTCGCGGCGCTGTGCACGGCGATCACCTTCGGCGGCTTGATGAGTGACAAGACGCACAACCTGATCGGCATCTCGGAGACCCTGGTGTCCGCGAGCTTCACCGGCGTGATCATGGCGCTGTTCTCAACCCAACCGCTTGTCATCATCGGTACGACCGGGCCCCTGTTGCTGTTCGACGAGTCGCTCTACAACTTCTGCGCGGCCTACGGTCTTGAGTTCCTTACCACTCGGGTGTACGTCGGCGCCTGGATGGGCGTCATTGCCCTCACCGTCGCCTGCGTCGAAGGCTCCGTTCTCGTGCGCCTCTTCACTCGATTCACCGAAGAAATCTTCACCGGTCTAATCTCCATCCTATATATCGTTGAGACGTTCATCAAACTATACAATTATTTCAAACGTAACCCACTGCTGCCAGACTATTGCTTCAGTAACGAAACTATCAGCGACACTTCTACATATAAAAATCATAGGTAAATTAATGACCAAACGAAAAAATTAACTGTATGTTTTGCAGTAGTATTTTTATTGTAATCACCGTTATTTGTATTCCAGCATCGACTCCGGTCTGCTACTCAAGAAAAATTCTGCCGGACTTTTGATCAACCAGCCAAACACGGCGCTGATGTGTACAATGCTCTGCCTGGGCACCTTCCTGGGGGCCTACTATCTGCGAATCTTCCGCAACAGTCACTACCTCGGGAGAAGCGCGAGAAGAGCGTTCGGCGACTTCGGGGTACCGATCAGCATCGTCTCGTTTGTCATTGTGGATTATCTAGCTGGCGTTGAGACCGAGAAACTTTTAGTCCCCGAGGGCCTCACACCCACTCAGGGAAACAGATCGTGGATCGTGAACCCTGCCGGATCCGAGGGCAACATTGTTCCTGTTTGGGTCATCTTTGCCTGCTGCATCCCTGCACTTCTTGTCTACATTTTGGTTTTCATGGAAACACAAATCTCCGAGTAGGTTTTTTTTAATTTAAACAAGTTTAAATGTCTTAAAATGCTTCTTCTTTTTGTTTTCATTTGTTTCACTTTTTGGTTCCATTAAATTGCTTTATGATTTTAATCTCCACGATTCAATGAACTTGGTTGAACAAGATATTAAAAGAATTGTTTTTCATTTTAGGCTCATCATAGATAAAAAAGAAAGAAAATTACGAAAAGGCAACGGTTATCACATGGACATCGTGATAGTTTGTATGTTAAACGTGCTCTGCGGCATGGTGGGGGCACCTTGGTGCTGTGCAGCCTCGGTACGATCGCTCACTCATGTCTCCTCTGTGACAATAATGTCCCGGACGCACGCCCCGGGTGAAAAGCCGCACATCGTCGAAGTGAAGGAGCAGCGCGTGAGCGCGTTGCTCGTTGCCATCCTGGTCGGCGTGAGTGTTTCCATGGCACCGCTCTTGAGAAAAGTACCGATGGCTGTCCTACTCGGAGTCTTTCTCTACATGGGCATCTCCTCGACCAACGGCGTCCAGCTCTTCGATCGATTCAAGGTTTTTCAACTTTTTATTTGTCCAACTTTGTACATTTTTATGCAAAAAATTGTTTGCAACTTGATGCATATGAAATTAATCTCATCTTAGGCGAATGTCAGAGGTAATCGTTTTTTGTAATTTTTTCAGCTGTTCTTCATGCCAGTGAAACACCACGGGAGCGCAAACTACGTGCGTCGTGTGCAGACATACAAGATGCACATCTTCACGCTGATCCAGATTATTTGTCTGTCGGTGCTGTGGATAGTGAAAAGCACGGACGCCGCTCTGGCATTGCCATTCTTCCTGATACTCATGATACCTTTGCGCGCTCAGATGCGACACTTTTTCACACCGGCGGAGCTTCGCGCCCTGGACAGCAAGGCTCCAGACACCGAGGACGAGCCGGACTTCTATGAAGAGGCGCCACTGCCCGGTTAAACGGTCGATCGTGCCTTACGCTCCTGGTCGGTTACGACGTACGAGTGCCAAATCATAGCGCAACTCCGGGCTTCACGTCTCTTCATTCTCAAGCTCTCCCCCTTTTTATTAATATTCTTATCAGACCATTTTGAACCGGGACGGCAAAGGGAGACACAAAATGAACGAAAACCCCAAGATTAAAACAAGTTATTTGATTCAATTCTTTACACGTGTACCTTTTTGATAAAAAGAAAAAACTACCTCTAAAAGTCCTACTATTACATTACGCCTAGGTATGTTATCATGAAGCGCTCAAATATGTTTGATCGACACTAAACAAGAGTTTGAAGGGGAGAAAAAAGATTCGAGAATTGTGATACCGAATCATTTGCCTGTCTTGTGAATGAAATTGTACCGAACGGCTTGTAGATTGTATGTATCTTTTGGGTATCATATTTGGTGACGGGTTTGAAAAATTACAATTTGATGTATAACACTTCGTACGATTTCATTCACTAGAAATACTGCTCTTTTATTTCGTTCTTCAAATCGCGGAGATGGGAACTTGTTTTTAATGCTTCGCTTTGATTGAACCCTAATCAAAAGCTGTATTTTTTTAATGTAAAGATAAAAATGCTATAATTAAATGTTAATTATAAAATGAGAATCTATATGATTCGGTTGATGGAATTGTATAGTTCCCGGTGCGGATTTTGTTTGTTTGATTCTATGTTATATAATTATGAATCGATGAGAAGTGAATTTCACGGATCTCGCGAATTGAAAGTACCTGATTGGCCGGCGCACTTATCGATTCCGAATGACAATTTGCGACCTCATCACGAGCTCGCCCTTGAGATCGCATATTTGTAAAGTGTATAAAGTAATCGTTAAGACAGATAACACAAGTATAACGAAAAGAGAGTATTTTGAATATGTTTCAATTCCAGATATTTTAATAATGGATATATACTGTGACGGAAATAATAATAAATTAGATGAAACAGATTGAGAGAGTATAAAGTACCGTTTTTATTGATAAAAGATAAATTCTATCGTCGAGTTTTAATGTATAGCCAGAGGTAAATGAAAACAAATAAAAAATAAACCAGTAATTGAATGAGAATTACAAAATGGAACACGGTAATGAGTCCTCGTAGATTTATTGTGATAGACTGTCGCTTTGCGACGGCACTTGCGAATTGCCGATCCAGACCGAGTTTTATAAAAGTTGCGCGAATTTGAACAACTGTCGTTTAAGACTCGACACTGACGGATATGACAATTAGTTTGAGAATCTCTAAAGGAAGTTAACCGCGATAGTTTTAACATCATCTCGGAGATTTTTTGTTTTCGTTACATTATACTTGAACAAAAAAACGAATAACTCGATACAAAAATTGAGTTTTTTTACAAGCAGAGAATTGTTTCTTATAGTGGAATGTTTTGCATGCCTGTTTGTGGAACTAGTTTTTTCGGTGTTTAAAAACAAACATGTCATAAAAACCTCAACGAATAGTCGCAATTTTTATTTTTAAATCACTTTTTTTTTAATCCCAATATTACTCTTTTGAAAAAGAATCAACCGTTCAGATTGTGACTATGTGTTCTATCTTGACGACGTTAGGCGCCGTTTCTTAATCGCGCAACTTATCTGTACTCAATTTTATTAATTGTATATAGCTTGTGAGCACTTGGAGAACATTTTTCGAGAGCGAACGCGTCAAAAGGACGACTAGGTATATTTTCTTACTTGAACTTTGAAATCTGCAAATTTTATCCAACGTATTGTAAATTTTGAAGAGCAAAGGCCACTGTACATAAAGACACTGATGCGTTTGTCTTTGTTTTTTTTGTCAATCTCGAGGGGTGGTAAAAACGCCTCCGAGTTGTTTGTTCCCCGCTGAAAAATTGCGCAATTATATATCTCTGTAAATAGATATTCAGAAGGCCAACTCATAACGATTGAGTATCTCGTGCATTTTCTTTTGTTCACGTACTTATTAAGTTATGAATTGAGGCTGTAATTTGTTCGTTTACACCTCAAGTCAGCCGCACCCTCGCTGACACGAAAGCGTAATCAAAACGACACCGATCGAGATGTGTTCGACTCGTACGAAGAAGATCTTTCGGCCCCGCAAAGGTCAAATATTTCGGTTCACTTTTCAACCTTTTCAAAGACGTTGTACACAATGTAAATAGATTATATCCCCCTAGGATTTTAACATTTTTGAATCCACGACGTTCGTAGACGAGTCAATTATTTGACGAAAAGTGTTGGCCTTTACGCGGGCCGGACGGCTTTGTGGGTTCCTTTGAGAGATTAAGCAAAACTCGCGTTCTAACTTCAATGCAAATCTCATAGAATGTATACTTCGATCGACAAATTAATTATTGTTATCGATTGATATAGATTATCATCATGTATTGTAAATGAATCTAGTTATCTTACAGTATTAAACAAAAATACCATTTTAGTAATGGAAGATTCATCTTTTAGATAATAAATTATGCCTTAGTTAGAAAAAAGAAAATGAGAAACAAATAAAATTACAAGACACAAAAAGAAGGAAAAAAAAAGACAAAATGATCAGAAAATAAATATTCTAATTGTCCTCTGAATATTTGATTCCTTGTATTTATTTTCCTTTCATTCATTGAACCTCGGTTCGTTTTAAATCACAGTGTTCTAGAAATAAATATTTTTACATTTTATGATGTGATTTGTGATGTGATTTTTCTTTCCATGATTGATTATTTTGGATTTGCAAATGTCTCTCTCGTTACTGTTGAATAACTTTTATTTATTTGTCATTGTGATCAATCAAACAAAATGGCATCGCCAAGAAAAATCATCACAAAATTGAATCAAGTTTCAAAAAAACAATTCCTACAAGTACCATCGACGATTAAGCCTACAGAGTCACCGAGACTGAAACGTGACAGAATTATAAATATCGATACACCGAATCGACGGAGAATTGTAAAACAGGGCTTGGAGGATCAGAAAATGAATACAATCGGCGTCGGAGGATTCGGACGAGTATATCGTGCGAATTATAAAGGTGTTTTAAAAATACTTCTTCATTTTAAATTTAATCTCGTTTAAAAATACTAAAAATTAAAATAAAATTGATGTATTCCATCGCATTACCATTTTCCAATTTTCATTTTTTTTCTTCATTCAGGTCACGAAGTGGCAGTTAAAATCCTCAAACACGACAATCTCGGAGACGAGATCTTAGCAGCAGAAATGCACAGGGCAAATTTGAAGCACAAAAATATCGTCCGAGTAATAGGCTGTGAGCGAGGAGACGCACTGTCGATGATAATGTTGGAACTGTGCGGACCGTCTTTGCACGATCTGATTGAAGATAGGCCCTTGTCCAGGGAAGAAAGAATTTCATTTTTACTCGACGTCGTGGAGGCGTTGAAGTTTTGCCACGGTGCAAATATCATTCATGCCGATGTCAAACCAAAAAACATATTCATAAGTGCTCACAATAGAGCCAAACTTGGAGACTTTGGAAGTTCTGTCCTCCGGTCAGAAAAACCGAATGGGCATTATTTTGTCAAGGTCATTGGAATTTTTAACTGGCCTTCAGTTGAATCAAAGTTGAATTTTTTAAAAAATAGAGTTTGGTTTTAGGGAACGGCGGGATATGAAGCACCAGAGGTCATTAAAGGTCAGAGACCAGGCCCTGCGTCTGACATTTATTCGCTTGGAGTTGTAGCCTGGCAGATGATATCTAGAAAACAACCGTTTGGCGGTTATCATTGTCACGTCATCCTCTATCTCTCCGGAAAGGGGCGGAAGCCTGAGGATTGCAAGTCCCTGAACGATGAATTTGGTGGAAAGTATAAAGAATTGTATAGAAAGATGTGGAGCACGAAAGTCGAAGACAGGCCGAGTCTTGATGAGATTTCAATGAAAATAAATGAACTACAGTGATTTTTGCAAATTCAAAATTTGAATATCATTTTCATTTTATTGTATTGTATTTTTTTTTTCAAAGGAATTGTTTTGTTTAAATACCTTAGTTTAAATTGTTGTAAGAAAAATATTTTGTAATAAAGGAGTTTGTAAAGTTGTTTTATGTGTCGGGCATCTCACCTCCAGGTACAAGCTGAAAACAAAAAAATTGTTTGTAAAAAACATGTAGTAACAATAATGATTTCATGTTATGATTTTGAATCGTGGTATGAAATAAATAAAAGGATTAAAACAAGATTATTTTAAATATTTTTGAAGTACCATCGTGATGTTGTTGCCATTCAGTAAGATTCTATCAAGTTTAGTAACTCGTCTGCCTTCTGGTGTAGCCTCACTTTCGGTGACATCATCGAGAAGCATGTTTACAAAATCATCAAAGCCCAAGAGTGTTCCGACAATTTCCTTGTCATTTTTCATGATGATGTGAATTCGGGATCCAATACACTTGTCTACCAATTCTACAACAGTTAAAAAAATGTACACTGTGAATAAAACTTTAATAACAATCTCGAAAAAAGAAAACACTTTGCAGAATTGAAAATAAATTTTGAAGATAAAACATGATACTTACCAAGTGGTAGCAAAGTTGAAGGATTTGCACTGACTGAGCTTGTCATGTTTTATTTTTATTTTTCCTCTTCAATTTCAATATTTTTGATTAATCAATATGAATGTTTTTCTCTTAACAGATTCTTAAAACGTAATTCTCATCAGCCGGGCGAGGTTATGTTGTTAGTACACACATAACCAACACTACAAAGAAGTGTAAACGGAAGCATTTGCGAGGGAAAATTTCAAATCGATAATCAGCATTTATTTGTTTAAACAAATGTGAAAAAATGAAAAATGTGAATTAAAAATAATATACAATTGAGTGACAACATTTGATGTTTACTTTATTTATTTATTAATTATTTAAAGACAACAAATTAAATAAACAATAAAATGACTCATTTCAAACGTGACAGGAGTTGTAGATGGAGCCACCGTACATAAATCTCTCTGTCCAGTCTGAATCTTCTTTCCCTCCTCTTCACATTTGTGCACCAACTTAGGACTGTAAGAATAAGGTTAAATCGAATTGTAAACACATTGTATTGAAGTGCGTTAAAGTGGGTGATCAAACGAATTCAAAAATACAAAGATGGGTTCTTCAGCAAAGACAGCAAAAAATAATTCAATCCCGGAAAACGAAGTGACAATTGAAAATGAGGTGCAAACAACTAAACCAAAAGGAAAGAACACAAGTACGAACTGTTATTTGTTTCAATCAAATTTTATTTGAAAATGTTTACAAACATTCTAATTGATATTTACACTTAGTGTCAGTTGATACAAAAAATGTTCATAACAAATTAAATTGACACAAATGAAACTAATGAAATATTCTTAAATTACAATGTTCTTATATTTTTCTTCTTTTAGAAAAAAGTGGGTTTCTAGAAGCGTTCGATACTCCAGTTCCTCTGGTTATACCTCCCCAAGAAACTCGTACTTTGAAAGTTAGAAATTGTGGCTCGAATGATATTGAGATGAAAATAAGTATTCAAAATGGAGAGGGTACTGACGATGCAGGTGCTTTTGAAATTCATCCCTCAGAGGCTACTGTTAAACCAAACCAAGTTTTCTTCATCCGAGTAACCTACAATGCAGCGGAAGAGAAATTTGATCCAGATGCTGATAAGCAAAGAAAGAAGACTAGAAGCAAAACCGCCAAAACACCCATTAGCAACAAACGAACAAAAAAGTAATGTTTGCAAAGAAAATGCTGTTTATTTTGCTAAAAATAGATTTGAACATTTTTTACATTGTTAATTAATTATTTTCTTTTTTAATTAAATTTTTAGGCCTGCCATTGTAGAGATTATTGTAGGAGAAAAAGATTTCTTTTATATGTACCCAATATTAGGTTCTAATGATCCAAAAGACGAGGCGTTAGCTATGCAAAAACACATTAACTTGTCAAAGACTGATGAATCCGATGATGAAGTTCAAATCGAAGAACCACCAAAGTAATACATCAGTTTTTCGATATTCATTGAACTATAAATTATTTTTTCTTATTTATCTATGGACCCCTTTTCATTCGTCTTTTGTTTTGTTTAGGAACAAACGGAAAATGAAGGAATCGTCATCCAGCGTTCCAAAAAAACATCCAAAGTTAGACAAGGAAGTCGCAATTGTATTAACGAGGACAAGGTTCCCTCTTCCTGGCAGATCAATCCGTAATGCCATAGTCAAAGAAGAATCGGGAGAAAACATTGATATCAAAGACGAACCATTTCACTAAACTCTTAGACTCGCTTAACATTTTTAAACGTATCTTCATTTTATGACAAATGTTCCTTTTAATGAAATTTTATTGAAATCCAATGTAAAAAAAAAACATTTTATGATTTGTTTTTTTTTTTTTTTAACAAAGATCATGAATAAATGATTCTTAAAAATATATTTTGATCTGTAACACCCGATTCTTCATTTCTTCAAATATTATTTAATTATAGTGGACTTTTATTAGCTTTCACAGAATTACATAGCCACTTGAAATGTTAATTTTTAAGTTTGTCAACTAGCGACATCTGCATCTAAGAGAGAGGCGGCAGTGCATGCGTCACCTGTTTCGCAGTCGGCAACTCGACGCAAGTTTCACGTGTAACACGCCGCGAGGGTGTTCATTCGGCTTGTAAACTACCGTATGTTTTTTTTTAACTTAGAAGTAAACACAAACAGCAAAGATGATACAAAGTGCGTTCGACGATTTGAAGAGGATGAACAAACGCCAGGTACCGTAGCAAATTACTGCTCCTTTCGTCACAGGATGTTAAAACGCGTGCAGCTCGCTGAGAACTGCATATGTTTTGTTTTTCTACTTGATGGTCTATATTGGGTCATGATAATTAACATTTAATTATTTTCCTTCAGTTCATCTACCAAGTTCTGAGCTTTGGGATGATCGTTTCATCGGCGTTGATGATTTGGAAAGGCCTGATGGTGGTTACCGGTAGCGAGAGTCCGATCGTTGTTGTGCTTAGGTACGTGTCACTCTTTCAAACCTAACCTGTTAACAATATACGAAAAATTAAATGTCCGTTTAAATTTAATTGATTTGATGTTCCGACGAAATTGATTCTGATAATAATGTTAACATCTTTTTTATGTTACAGCGGTAGTATGGAACCTGCATTCCACAGAGGAGACTTATTATTTTTAACAAATTACAAAGAGCCAATAAGAGTGGGTGAAATAGTAGTTTTCAAAGTTGAGGGTCGAGATATTCCAATAGTTCATAGAGTTATCAAAGTGCACGAGAAGTAAGTTTGATTTTGGGTCTATTTTGTTTATTTCTTTATCTCGAATTCTAAAATTGAAATTTTTTTAGGGGAGACCAAAACAATACGGTTAAATTCTTGACCAAGGGGGACAATAATCACGTAGACGACAGAGGTTTGTATGCAAAAGGGCAACTGTGGTTGACGCACGAGGACGTCGTTGGCAGAGCGCAAGGATTTTTGCCGCACGTTGGCATAGTCACCATCTTGATGAACGAATATCCGAAATTCAAATACGCGATTCTAGCCGGTCTCGGATTGTATGTACTGGTGCACAGAGAATAAGAGTTTTTTTTTCAGACACAAAACTCAATATCTGACTAGTCTTTCATTCCCTTTTTATACACTGACTGAATTGAGAATGATAAAGGCACATCCGATGACAAATGGATGTTACGTAACAATCGAAACTCTTATTTTTTTTCATTCTTTGTCTCTTATTTTTCAAGTGTTGAACAATTTTGTTGAAAGTTGAGTGTTTATTAATGGAGTCCTTTGTAAGTGTGGTCCTATGAGAATGAATTGAAAACTGCGTTTAGGAATACAAGTGGAAATACTTGTTATCAAATAAATGAAAGTCACGAATACAAAAGTTGTATTTAATATCAAAAAACAAATCTCATGTAATATAAAAACGAATAAAGTTTTCTTTGTTTTAAACAACACTTTTTCAGATTAACGGGAACAAAACTTTCAATTTCATTAAAAATTTTTATTTCAAATCTAATACAACTGATGGCACGTTTTTTACTAATTTAATAATTAATTCTAAGTCTAAAATAAAGCTGCAAATTTCAGTCAAGCACAATTACATGTCAGCATTCATAGTTTTGTTAACAACATTCGTATGAAAAATTTGTTCAACAAAACTTAGTCGTGTTGAACAAGTACATTGTAGTATCACAAAGACAAAAGGTACAAAATTACGAACGTAAATATTTTTCATAAGCTGGAAAGATATTTGCGTTCATTTAAATCAACTAATCATTCAGTCGCAAAGCTAAATTCTGGTTACACAACTCAATCAAATTGTATAATTTATAACTTCACAAAACTACGCACCTATTAAATATCTATCTATTTATTCGAATATTTTTGATTTAAAAAAATTTGTTTTTACAAAGTTAAAAAGCGTAATGTGCTCCAAGACCAGTAAAGGTGGTGTGAGCGAGGTATGATGCACATGGAGCGTAGGTGCAGGGGCAGCGAAACCGATAGCTGGGGCAGCTCTGACAAGCGGGGTGGCAGCACACTGAAAAAAATGCTACCTTGAATCAAGTATATTTAACTTGAATTAAGAAGTAAATAATC